>JAMQGT020008936.1:0-12734 GCA_024447675.2 Pterophyllum scalare | reverse complement strand
GTGTTTATGTCTCAGTTCCCACAGCATGTCTTTTGTCCTGTCTCTCTCCACTCAGCCCCAACCGGCCGCAGCAGATGACTGCCCCTCCCTGAGCCTGGTTCTGCTGGAGGTTTCTTCCTGTTAAAAGGGAGTTTTCCTTCCCACCGTCGCCAAGTGCTTGCTCATAGGGGGTCGTTTTGACTGTTGGGTTTTCTCTGTGTTATTGTAGGGTCTTTACCCACAATACAAAGCGCCTTGAGGCGACTGTTTTTTGTGATTTGGCGCTATATAAATAAAATTGAATTGAATTGAATTGAATTGACAACTGCTGGATCAAACATAAAATCTGTATATGAGTTATGGCACAATTTAGTAAATCAAGTCCTGATGACGCACACCAACTGTAAGGCCTCAATTTAGAGTAGAAATGATTGGGAACATAAACTATTTCACCAAAACAACAGAGTGGATCACTGTGGCCAACAGCAACAAACTGCATATAAAAACACTGTCATGCTGGCTCCTGTTCCTCTTCTACCTCTTCAAATTCTCCCATTTGGCAGTATTTGTTTTAGGACTTTTCACATCCTGTTACAGCTAACCTGTGTCCTCATTTACTTGTCCTCTAGTAGAGATCAACTCTTTCATGTTGACTACAAAGAAAATCTTTTCACTGGTAATATTTATTCCAGCAATTTCTTCTAATACAGATTCCTGTCTACATGAAAATGTTTATTTTGGTTTTATAGATCTAGAAGGTCTGGGTTCGACTCCACCTTGGCCCGGGCCTTTCTGTGTGGAGTTTGCATGTTCTCCCTGTGCCTGCGTGGGTTTCCTCTGGGTACTCTGGTTTCCTCCCACAGTCCAAAGACATGCAGTTACTCGTTGCAGTTTTCTAGATATGTGGTACAGATTTGTGTTAACATGTGACTGTATTCTGTGATTATGATTGTATTCTATAATAATTAAGTTCAGTTACATTTAACTGTGGCTGTATATTATACTGCATTCTGTAAACGCTGTGACAGCGCTGAACTTATGTAGATATGATCCTGCATCGCTGTATGTGAGAAGGCAAATATCCAAATCAGATGGAGTAGAGATCAAATGGCCTTCACCCAACTAGTTCTTTCACACAAAGTGTTTTGATACAGATTCTTCTTATTGCTCTTCCGCATAGTACACACCAAGCACAATAACTTACTTGCACAATGTGAGGATTTTACAGGGTAGTGCTGTCTCAAATCCAACACAAGCTGTACATGTATCTGCATTTTTGTGACCATGTTGAGCCTCTAACTACACAGTGCTACATTCTTCTCCAGTGGAGATGACAATTTCTTACCATAATCCTCAACCAACAGCACAACACATGTAGTGTCATTGCCTAAAAAAAAAGAAAAAAAAAAGATCTGCCACAGTTTAGATGGCTGATTAAAGCTGCAGCGATGACATATCCTCTATCTACAGGCTAAAATTGTTTTGCTGCTTCCTCCCTTAAAGATGAGAAGCATCACATACTCAACTTTCTGACTGTTATGAGTACACCATCCTGGTACTCAGAGAGCAGTTCATGTACCTGTATATGTTAGTGTGAATGATCTCAAAATAGGGAGCCTAAAGGCCTTAAGTCTGCGAGTACTTTACTTGAGCCCACATGAGGATAAAGGCGGTAACTGTCCAGTGAATTCACAGCCAGTTGATGCTAAATGCCTCCTGCACGCTCTACCCAGGCATAGCACTGCAACTAAAGATTATTTTGGTAGTCGAATAATCTGTCAGTTATTTTACTGATTAGTCCATTAATCAGTTACTCAACAACTACTTCAATTTTACCTCACCTGTTCAAGCCTGCCCACCTATTAACATCACCTTGTTGTCTCTTAGCACAATTAAAATGAGTTTAAATACGAGTTTGAAACTAATCAGATGTATTTTTAACATTAATGTGACCATCACAATAAATATCAAATAAACAATGCATATTAAATTGAATGCAATTTTTATTTTTAAATATACAGTGCAAATAAATAAAAAATGGCCTCTGTCCAAAAATTCAAATAAGGCTTCAAATTAAATCAAAAAGATTTTTCCGTGCAAAACAACTGAAACGTTTACAGATGATTCAGTTCATGAAGAGGTTTACTATTCAGAATGAACGCTGATATTAATGTGAGAAAAAAAATAGGAGAAAACGTAGCTGCTCCTGTTGTCCTTCACTCGTTAGCTAACATACATGAAATGGTGTCACTTAGCAAACATCATCCATGAGAGCTTGTTTCTGACAGGTAAACTAACAGAAACATTACTGTACAAACATTAACAGGTATCAGCGATGCACTAACCCATCCGGAGCTCACGTCACAGCTCCAGGGGGCTGGCATTTTAAAAGCTCAGCATTGCAGCGATGCTACCGTGGAAGTTCTGCTTTGCAAAGTCTGCATTCAACTTAATTTTGGTTTCTGTGAAACGTTCCCACACCTTTGACAGTCTGTCTCCATTTTCATTAATTTTCTCCACCCTCCTGTCTGTTCCACCATCTTTATGTTGTTCCGTTCCGTTCTTTTTCTTTGGTATTGTTGTTATTGGCAGACACTGGAGGCAGTACTGCCCTCATATCTTCCTGCAGTGTATTGCAATCACAAAATCACATGATGAACAGAAGAAAAAGGATGGATAGGTTATAAAACATGACGCTTCGACGTTGAAATTCCAGGTTGACTAGTTTTTGTAGTCTAGGTCATCGATTAAATTGATGAATCATTGCAGCCCTACCCAGGCAGCACCCTCTCACCTAAAACAAACGTTTTTCTGCAGTTGCAAGAAGAAGCTGCAGTTGCATCTTGGGTTGTGTGCTACGTGAAACAAAGGACAACTTCAGGCAATACTTGCATCTGGTTCTCCCAACATTGTTTGGTGTTCTTGTGTCAAAATAAATACATGACATTAGGCTTAAGGCCTTTACACACCGGACGTGTAAATTTCATGCAAATGTTTCAAGCGCTAAAAACATTTTGCCTGTTCTTGATGCAGCCGTTCACACCGACTGCATCATTTCACAGGATGAATTTACAGCATTTATTTTTTCAGCCCAAGTTTGATTTTTCTGACTTTTGCAAGCAAATAAACAAATCTGACCAATCAGAACGCTGCATTTAGCAACATGTGAGCTCATAGCTCAAAATGCACACCGATGTACTGAATATACAGTGATGTGGGATCAGTAAAATTATACTATTTTTCCTTGGACACACTGCTCCGAATCAGTTGGCTCTATGAAATTATTCTCTGCCTCCTCAGATGTGATCTCTGCCAACAAGAGCTCACACCTACGTCCTGATATATGCGCGAAAGCGGCCGTGACGCAGCTTCAACTCTGGGATCAAAAGATGAAACTCTCCCTGCCACTGTTTTCTTATGAGTTGGATGAACCCAGAATCTCTGTTTCTTCCTTCTCTTGTTTAGAAACATCAGGACCTCACTACATCATCGCTTGATGCCGAATGTATTTTTTTCCACAGTGCTTTTTGTGAGGATGATTTTTTTTCGCAAAAACGCAATGTGTCCGGTGTACATGTAGGTAACACGACAAGTTCACATCCAAAAGATTTCGTGTCCTTTTTACGCAACGCATCCAGTGTGTAAAGGCTTTTAAACTGACTAAATCAGAGCAAGTTAACAGTATTGAGATATCAACATTGAGTAATAATGGCAACACACACACATACACTGAGAATGCAATGTAGGGAATAAATCCATAATTCCTCCTTTTTGACATTTTAAATGTATTTTTGCCTCTATATTTACAATTCATAAATGAAGGTCTTTCAGTTTTATTGAGAATCGCTGTATTGTGATACCAGCATCATTGTGGGGAACGTCTTGTGATGTTATCATGAGTTACTGTGTGATTATCCTACAGTGTGATTTAAAGCTGAAAAAACTCGATCAATCAATCAATAAGTCTATTGGGGGAAAAAGGGTGCAGATGGCAGCCGCTCCCTTAACCTTGTTGAATCTTTCTGTTAACCATCGCCATGTGCAGCTCATGCGGCATGATCTTATCATTGGGGTTTTCTCTTTAATATTAATATAAATTAACTGAATTAAATAATAGTGGCATTTAAATATCAAATCATACCTGGTCTTTTGTCTGTGGTGCTCACTAATATCTAATTGAGGGGATTTCTATTCATCCAACAATGCTACAGTATGCACCTGTATGAAATGACACACATAAATAAACAAAGGAAAAGCCCAGATGCACTTTCAGCACTCAGGTCAATCCACAAGCAAGTGCTTTTGTAAAGGGCTCTGTGTGTGTGTGTGTGTGTGTGTGTGTGTGTGTGTGTGTGTGTGTGTGTGTGTGTGTGTGGGTGTGTGTGTGGGTGTGTGTAGAGAGAGAGAGAGATGCCAGCTATTGTACTCCAGGCAATGTTGCTTTTCTTGCTTCTCGTGATGAGACTCAGTGTACATGGAATGTGTACAAGGGAAAACATATGCACAGCCTCAATATTGTCTGATTGGTTGCCTCTTAGAACTACACACTATCATTATTATTTTGCCCACAGCAAAGCTTATGAAACACAGTAGAGTACTGGCAGACTGAGTCCATTACATGTATTATTATAGGCCTGGAAATGCCTGTAACAGACAAAATAATGGTTAGAAACATGTAGAGGGACAGCCAATTAACTCTTTAAACAACTCTAAACAACTGATTCTTAACACAGGGCCAAGTACCATTAGAATACAGTACACAGGAAGAAGAAAAAAGCTCTCAGGTACCAGACATGGTGGTCAAGAGATTGTACCACCTTAAATCATTAGAATAATTGCTGTAAGTCACGCTGAATAAAACGGCCCACAGTGGATCCATATTTGGTATTCTTCCCAAGGGTGAAATTTGTGATTTTCTTCCCCTGTGCAAAGCCAAGAACAGGCATTACTCTCCTGTGCATCTCTTGCAACATTTCCTCTTTCAGGAAATCAAGTGGCAAATGAGGCACACACCCACGCGCACACCACACAGATATACACACCTCTGAGCACTCACCATAGGCTACATTCATCCTTTAGCCCAAAACTCTTAACATCTGCCTTAATTAAAACACTTTAAAACTTTTGGGAGAACCTAAAGCCTGCTTCTTCTGAAACTGTTGCACCTGCTGTACGTGTTCCTTTTTGACAGTTCTTAAAGCAATCCTTGTTTCAGCTGTCCAGCCACTGAGTCTCCTGTCCCCCATCTGGACTCCAGCTCCAATGTTCTGAACTGTAACTGCTAATCCTGGGTGAGCTCTGTATTGTAGCCTTCACCTGGTACTGTTTGTTATTCTCCACGAACTGACCCCACCTAAATGGCCTGTACCGCAATAATCATTCATCCGGGAAGGCCTCAGTTGTTAAAGCTCAAAGATGAAATGAATCCACAAAGGTGTTGTAAACAGCGTGGCTGGTAAAGCATCAGTTTATGTGGTTTAGCAAACACATGTGAACACAGAGCACAACCAGCTGCAAAACCTAAATACGACTGTGCACCTCCTGCAACCACAAACCACTCACTCACACATATATAAACAGATACTGTGATAAGGAAGTGAGCCCCACCCAGGGCCTTTAAAAGATGCTCTAGTTGCATTTGTGTGAGTGTGTGTGTGTGTGTGTGTGTGTGTTGCAGGATATTTCAGCAAACAAAAATATCTTTTTTCCCCTAATTAACTGGAAGCAGCAATCGCAAGTTTTACCAGAAATGACGTACTAGAACTGTAACACCATGAGTCTGCACATGTTAGCAGGTGCTAGATGTTGCTAGCTCTGCTGTAAGCCAAAGACAACAAGAGTAAGCTACTGTTGCTGCCATTTAAGCAATGTTTCAATTTAAAGCACTTAAATGCACCTGCTGAGGTTCCAATTTGTCGCAGTGCAGGAAAGCATTATGGAAGCACTCACCTTGTACACCTGACCATAGGTTCCATTGCCAACGACCTCAACCAGCTCAAAGATCCCTGCTGGATCCTAAAAATAAAAAAAATAACAGTGAAAAAAAGCAAGCACCTTTTTTCTCACATGAAGCGATACAGTGTAGTAAGGAAATGCTAAATTTCAGTACAGTCACAATGCAACAGGCTCACGCAAAGCAAAACTATGACCAACAGTTTCATGTGCTCAGTGCTAAGGGTGAGATGGAGAGGAACAATGCAGAGTTAGGCTTGGAAGGGGACTGAGAATGCAGGACTCCAAATGTTAGATGGGAATTTGAGCTACAAACGAGACTGCACCAATATATTTCAGAACAATGTCAGCATAGCGGCTACTGGAGGACATTTACTAACCTTTTTTCAGTCATATCCTATTAATTTTACAGTTTGATGAAGAATGTAAAAAACACTCAAGTTAGGCTTCTTTGTTTCCCTTGCAAAAATGAGGAATAAAGACGGCAAGAACAGAACAGTGACATTGGCCATATGTGGCTTATGGTTAGGTCATGACTTGAGTGGCCACAGCAACATCATCACCTAATGCGATATAAAAAGTTTATGTTTGCAGTCACACTGGCAAACAACTAAACAAACTAGCCCCCAACTCCAAAAGTAAAGCAGCATTAGACCACTGTAAACTAACAACTAAATGTTACAGTCAGCAGAAAACAAACCACACGCTTCCTAACTGCATCTTAAAACACTAAATACACTCTGATTATTGTTGCATTGTTACATATTAACTTTTCAGCAAGTCTACACCAGGGAAAATCTTGTGTAAACACTGCAGCTTGTAAAGTTAACACCAAACAGGACACACAGCAGAGAGAAAACACACGCCACGCTATATTTTGCACACCAAGTTAATACACACTAAGTTTGTGTAACAGTGAACAACAGTGAATATGGACCGTTAGACGAGTCACAAAAAACAATCACTGTCTGACTACTCAGCTGTCGCTTGAAACTAAGTTAAGTTTCGAGCAACACCCACCACATCCTGCAATGTTTACTTAAACGTTGTAAAAAAAAAGGAAAAAAAAGACAGCGTTTCTTTACTTACTCTTAAAGCAGCGAGGTCTATACTGTCCAGACTTCGAGTGGTGTTTTCTCTCGACATTGCTGTCAGAAACTTTGTTTGTGTGTTGATATCTGTAAACAAGACATGGACGGTCAGAGTTGCTCTCCCAGCGTTACACACTAACGGGCTTTTCTCCCGTCGGGTCCATTCTGAAGTTTAGTGACTGCGCAAAGCTAGTCACCGACAAACACGCCACTTCCGGACACACCTTTCAGAATAATGCCTTTCTTGGCAAACCAATTTTTATTTTTTTTTTTGTAAATACATATAAGTCGGTATTGCCAGTTTGTTGAAAGCAGATAAAACATATCATAGGTGTGTTATGAATAATTCATATTTACAATATGCTACATTTAATTATATGTCAGGTCCAAATCTAACTCTTACAAGCTTGGCGCTATTTGTGGTTCTACTCACTGTTTCAGCTTTACTGACACCAATGAAACCTAGACTAAACTTGGCTCGCGAGTAACAACTCATCGATTTAAAGTGACATAGTGAGTCCTCTTATTACAAAATTTCCTGCATATTATTAGTCCGTTAATTTAATGTATTAGTAGTTTAACTTACTCTTGAACCTTGAAAGATTGATACACCTCGTAGTTCATCCAGAAGCTGCACAGCCAATAGCAACAGACCATTTTCATAGCACATGTTGTGAGATGTAATCACGAGAGTGGCACAGGCGCAAATAATAATACTAATTATTGCTGGGGGACAAGCTGGCTCACTCTCAATGCCATTAATTACACTTGTACTGATTTTGGCAATGTAATAGCTGCTGGTAATAATGTTACTACACTTGGGACTTCCTACACTTGTCTTGAAAGTGTGATGAAATTTCAATTGAGAAATAATTCAGTACAAAGTTCAAATTCAAATTTCCCTTTAAAAAGAAAAACAATATTATAAAAGTGAAATATGTGATAAGTGTTAAAAAAATTCTGAAATCAGTGAAAGAAATTGTGAAACTGGTTTTTTTTTCTGCTGCTGTTAAACATGAAAAGTATTGTACAGTACTGTGCAAAAGTCTTGAGCCACACCTCAATTCTCTATATTATACTAGGAAAATGAGAAATGGGTGCGGTGGTTTTTTATTTTTTTTTGTTCTGTTCTCTGTCAAGATGATCCCCTCACTGTTTCAATAATGTTGAGGTTCCGGGTCTGGGAAGGCCAATCCATGACTGATAGTGTTCCATTGTGTGTTTTTCTACCCAGGCGTGCATTCACTACATTGGCAGCGTGTTTGGGATCATTGTCACATACTGAAAAATGAAGCACAGTTGTGTATACATAAATATGACTGCTGACATTTTCATTCATCATGAAAAATATACCCCTCTACAATATTTAGTTGCTTTAGAAATATATTTGTGATTTTAGGCGTAAAACGTTTTGGAGCAGTGGTGCTTTACATTCCAGTCTCCTGACTTAACCAGTTATTCACTGTCAGGATGGTGAAATAAGGGTCATTATGTGGTGAGAAGCAGTCACCATGTATGTGTATGTGCTGAGGAGAAACAGAAAGACTACACCAGAGAACGAGAGATGGCAAGTGACTCTACTGCATCCTCTGTATGTGTGTGTTGGTGAATGTGACAAATTAAGGAGTTAGAGAAAGGGGATGGAGTGGATGGCTGTGAGTGTGTAATGTGTGTGTCACAGTGAAGAATGGTCTCTCTGTGGTCTCACACAGTGGCCCTCTTCACACCAGGGTCAGCTGCCTGCATGGGCGTGCGTGCGCACACACACACACACACACACACACACACACGCAAACACAGATTTCAGGACGTGCATCCAACTTAAACAAGACTTTCTGTGAAACAACTGAATAAGAAAATTCCAGAATGATAGAGGTTGATTGTGTGTGTCTCTCCCCCCATACAACCATCACATCTGTGTGTGTGTGTGTGTGTGTGTGTGTGTGTGTGTGTGTGTGTGTGTGTGTTGCTGCATATTTAAAAACAGTTAACATATTTGGTATACTATGTCAAGGCAAAGTTGACATTCCACTTCCCGAGAGCACATATATGAATGCCCACACCAGCAGTGGGGGAAATAATAATTTGATCCCCTGCTGAATTTGTAAGTTGGCTCACTTACAAATAAAATGAACAGTCTTTAATTCTTGTGGTAGTTTCATTGTAATTCAGTTCAATTCAATTTTATTTATATAGTGGGGAATGACAACAAAAAGTCACCTCTATATAAAGGCGCTTTATATTGTAAGGTAAAGACCATTCAATGATTACTGAGAGAACCCAACAGTCAAAATTACCCCCTACGAGCAAGCACTTGGCGACAGTGGGAGGGAAAAACTCCGTTTTAACAGGAAGAAACCTCTGACAGAACCAGGCTTAGAGAGGGGCAGCCATCTGTTATGACCAGTTGGGGCTGAGGGGAGATTTTCGTGGTGAGAGACAGAATATCGATCAAAAATGCAGGAAAAAAACCCACATTACATACAAGTTAAAATAAGTATTTGATCCCCTACAACCCAGCCAGATTTCTAGCTCCCACCGTCAGGATGCTGTGTTGTTGTTGCTGTGGGCTCTCTCCCTCTCCTTTTCCTCCAGGAGGCAGGTGTTCCTCCGCCCCTTGGGGGCGGGACCGGAGGTCAGACCCGGCGCACCTGTTCCTTGTTATGTGGCAATCAAACCCAGTCTGATCTCCTGGGGCCTATTCCAGGAAGCATGTTCAACAAACTCTGAATTTAAACACATACTCTGAGTTGACCAACTCTGAGCTCGGCAACTCTGGGTTTCCCGTTCCAGAACAGCTGATCAGGGTTAGTTCAATCAACTCTGAGTATGTTCACCCTGATTTAGCGCTTGCGTGAGTAAGGAAAGAAAGCCATCATCACTGGAGCGCTGATACCAGGAGTCGCCCTGGCAACGGGTAAATAAAGAGCGGAGCCTCCATTTTAACCTGATGGATGGAGGATCGCACGTGTCGGTGTGGAGCATGACGAGTCATTTTCATAGACAGAATAAAAGTTTGTTATTAAATATATCATTTCTTTTATAATGTCTGCTGTCATCATTTACACAACTTGAATCTCCATCAGATGAAGCTGAATCCTAATTTTACATTTGATTTATAAAATCTAATTATTCAGTCTGACGGACAAACTGCAGGGGACAGAAAGTGAAGATCAAAATGAAGCTCAGACTGAGTTTACTGACTGACCTGTGTGTTAGAGACTGAGACAGCAGCAGACCCCGGGGGCAGAGCTGACCTCAGGTCAGTTTGTTACTTAATAAAAACTGTTTTTGCTGCAGTTTGTGGTTATTTGTTTAAATAATTATACAATAAAAATAAAATCTATTGATGGAATAGCAAACTCATTTTATTATTTTTTAATTGAGAATTTCATTATTTCTGCCATTACTGGATAAAAACGAGAAATGAGATTTACAGAACAACTGCCTTAATGTTTCCAGTTTAACCATTTTAATCTGATCTAAGATCAGCTTCACTGATAGATGACAGATGTTTCACTGAGTTACTGATAAGGTCAGAGTTCAGTCATAGTTTCATATTTAGCTGAAAACATTCAAAGTAGTTTTCCAAGTCTGCAATGAATGTAAAGGTTTACCAATAAAGGCAAACATGCTATAATGAATGTCTCAGCTTTTATATTTTAGTACATTTTGGGAGGATGAGGCATTTTAATTAAGGAATACAGCTAGTGTCTGGAAAATGAAGTCATTATGAACAGATCCAGACTGGAAAATGACTGGAGCCTGAACTGGATCTGGGCCTTATCCGGTCTGAATCCGTGATACTGATCCATTTGAATCCTCCTCGGACACGGTTTGCTCATCCCTTATAGAGCCTATGATCACCGATCTAGGTGATTTTCAGTGGAAAATATGTGGAAATTCATACTCTGAATTTCAGACGCCATAACTTTCAAAATGACATCATTTAAGTGACTTTAAATCGAATTAGTTCAGTTTTCAAGTCTTCAAATCATTTCAGCCTCATCTTCACTCAAACTTTCACATCTTCTCCAGGATCCAGACATTTTTCCATCCACAGTGTCTCTGCGTCTAAAGCTTCATCCAGATCAGTGTGACGTAACAGTGATGCTGCAGTAACTACAGCAAATGTTTCAGAGGAACTGACAGTCTGACAGCTGCAGCTGCCTCATTATAATCACCATCGCTGTCTCCGTCCTTACAGCCTGTTGACGAGTGAACGACTGTAAAAGCTTCACGTTACGCACAAAAATAACGAACTAACGTCTAACTGGGATTTCAGTGCTTGTAGAAACACGAACGTCTGCAAATAAATTCGCTCCTTTGATCGCTTTGCAGTAACTTTATAAATGAGAAAATGAATCGGCCTGTCAGGGAGGTGGTTCAGGTGCAGCAGCAGGAGGGGGAGGAGTCAGACAGACACTCGGAGTTTGTTGGATAAAACCTGCCAGCGAGCAGGTTAGGTTCACAGACTGTTACCCCGGGAACTGACTCAGAGTTGGAGGCTTAACAAACCCAGAGTTGTTAGCAAAACCTGCTTCCTGGAATAGGCCCCTGGTCTTCATCAGAGTGTCTGCAGTTGTGTGGTAATGACCTCCAGCCTGTTTGTCGCCAAGAGAATTTTGTGCCTTGTGCTCATGTCTTTGTTTGTGTCCAGTGGCTACTAGTGATGGTGAGATGAAGCTTCATGAGGCATTGAAGCTTTCCATTCAATCAGTGAACATGGGTCGAAGCTTCATGGCGTTTCATTTGCTCTACTGCGCCATCAAGTGGACAGTCAATGTAAAACAGGCAGCGTGATTATAATCACAAAGTGGCTTTGGTGCGTGAAGCTTTGAACAGAATAAATTAATGATTTTTATGATGGCAATAAATAAATCCTGAACTAACATGGTGCCTCTCTTTATGATACAATGGTGGGGGTCAAGAGGGAATGTTGAAATAAAATGGGGAGAGGGTTGTGATGTGAATGTGATTGTGTTACTTGGTTTGTAACTGTGCTCATGTCACTAGGGACATTTTATTTATTGATTTTTATTTACAAACAACAGCTTTGCCACAGTAGTGGTCTTCAGGTTTCTTTTGTATGAAATGATTTTGCCTGCTTTAGAAAATACCCTTTCACAGGGCACAGATGAAGCTGAGGTAATAATTTATATATGTATATGTATATGTATATTTAATGTCTATGGCAACACCGGTCCATGGCAGGCTGGGGGGTCCTAAGAGGATTTTTTTTGGCCTTAGCATTTCCTACATTTTATTCTGTGCTTAATTGTTACATTTGGTGTTGATGTGTGTGTGACAGACATGAGTATTTGATATTTTTGAAAATACGGAAAAAAACACGTCCTGTATCAGTTCAATAGGGATGCAACATTTAATTGCCAAATAGAGGACGATTCCCTATTTTAAGGGGCGGGTGGCAACCCTACTGTAACCACCAATAAAACTAGGAAAAAGCTGGTGGTCCTTCCTCCAAACACAGCAGGACAAGTTGATGCCAAAGAGCTCGATTTTGGTTTCATCTGACCACAGCTCTTCCTCCCAAGGCTTCTCTGGATCAATTAGATGTTCACTGGCAAACTTAAGACAGGCCTTTACATGTGCCTTCTTGAGTAGGGGACCTTGTAGGTGCTGAAAATTTTCAATCCATTAAATAATGATGTTCTTGGTGACTGCCTTCAGATGATTAACAGGCTTCTTCTG
>JAMQGT020008935.1:0-17626 GCA_024447675.2 Pterophyllum scalare | reverse complement strand
TTAGGTCCTACTAAGTACTTTAAGTACTTTAAGTTCCAAAAAAACAACATACATGTAGAACATCTGTCCCATCAGCAGGGACAGACTTGAAATTTAGCGTTTTACTTCCTAACTTTTAATCAAATGTTCAAAGATGTGCCAAACCATATAGTGGTGGAATAGAAGTCTCAGAATACATATGCACATTTAGACTGTCCATAGACAAATACCTGATATCAGAAAAAGCTTAATTTCATTTGGTATTGTCCCTTTCAAGTGCCTTGCTCAAGGGTAGTTCAAAGACTGCTGCTGAGTGAGGAAAAAAAAAATATTCCCAACCACACACACACTGATTTGACTGCTCTCCAAAAGGGAGCTACTCTCCAGATACACACACACACACACACACACACACACACAGCTGAACTCATTAAAGCCCGGCTGCTGTGAGCACCCTGCTGCTGTTCTAACAGAGGTCCCCATCTGAAACACCCGGGCAGTAAGGACAATTGTCCCTGTTTTGTGGGAATAAATCACAGGAGCTAAATGTGACTAGTGGTGTCTCACTTTGATTATCATTGTTGACATATTAGCTGAGTACAGAATACAGATTGTGCGCTCATTCTCTTTCAGAAATGGTCATCTGCTGACTGGATAATTGGTGCCTGTGTCTCTACAGAATTAGACAAAACAGTGAAAGCTGGGGGAGGGGTGTTGTTGTTGTTTTGCTTTTTTGGAAATAATAATGCTCACAACTTATCCTTCTATAGTGTTATAAACTGGGTACCAAGGTGACAAATGTCTTTTAATCTGTGGGTTTTCTTTTCAGAGATGCAGCTGACGGCAACAGAAATGCTGAGCGATACTTTTTGACTAAGAGAAATTGTGATAAAGTCGATGTTGATAAATTGTGTGCTTTTGTTTTGTGCACTCTCTGACTTTAACATATTTTGACAATGAATGTTATGTACTGAGCTGTCCAATTAATTTATTACATTTAATTTATTACAGTAAACAACTTTAAAACAGTATCATCCCACCATTTACAATAAAGCAATTAAAACAGTGAATGCATTTTTAGGTAAACTGCTATTGAGTGGTGGAGGGCTTCCACCTTGGTGGCCTCAGAATCTCGTCTCTGCTCTTTGCGGTCCTGTTGGCTTCATCAGGTGGTGGCCTCCAGCTCACAGTGGAACGGTTTGCAGCTGAGTGTGAAGCGGCTGGCATGAGAATTAGCACCTCTAAGTCCGCAGTGATGGGGATGCTGGACTGGTCTGTCATGATGAAGAGGGAGCTGAGCGTGAACGCAAAGCTGTTGATTGTTGATTGTAAATCAACGTCCCTACCCTCATCATTGGTCATGAGCTTTGGGTAGTGACCACAGGTGAGATTGTGACTACAAGTGGCAAAAATAAGCTTCCTCCAAAGGGTGGCTGGCCTTTCCCAGTGCAGCCATTCGGGAGGGGCTCAAAGTAGAGCCGCTGCTCCTCTACGTCGAACGGAGCCAGTCCTGGGTGCCTCTTGGGTGAGATGTTCCGGGCATGTCCTACCGGGAGGAGGCCCCGGGACAGACCCAGGACACGCTGGAGTGATTATATCTCTCGACTGGCCTGGCAACGCCTTGGGGTCCCCCCGGATGAGCTGGTGGAGGTGGCAGGGGATAAAGCCTAAGCTTCTCTGCTTAGGCTGCTGCCCCCATGACCCAGCCCCGGATAAGCGGAAGAAAATGGATGGATGGATTAATAGACCTGCAAAAGCTTGTTTAACTTTTAGATTTGTGTGTGTGTGTGTGTGTGTGTGTCTGTGTGTCTGTCTGTCTGTCTTTGCATGGGTGTCTTTACATTCACAGAAAACTCTGTATTCAAATTTAGCTTTGACTTTACCTGTTTGGAAAACGTTCTTTTCATTATGTCAACCGATTCTTCCATTTGTAACAAGCTTGCACCTTTACAGTGCAGTTCTGTTGACACTGATAGACACAACCAGTTTAATATAAAAATCTGCCAAATCAAGCATGTGCGCTACCTGCTGTAGTGACCCCTTGTGAATGAGGGAGCAGCAGAAAGCAGCATCTGTGCACGCAAATATTTATCTTCTCATGTATGCACTTGCTAATCTAATTGTTTTGTTGTAAAAATCTTAATGCAAAAATAGAAAGAACAGTGGCAACTCACGGAGTAACCCTTGTACTTTGCAGGCTCCCAGAGGTCAGGATCTCAGACAACGGGCCTTATGAGTGCCACGTGGGCATCTATGACCGAGCAACGAGGGAGAAAATTGTCCTGGCTTCAGGGAATGTTTTTCTTACGGTTATGTGTGAGTACCATCACTGCACTTTATCTGTACTTTAAAGCCACCAGGAATCAATGTCTTTTTGGGTAAAATAGGATGCTGAGGTGGGACATGGGTTGCATAAAAAGGGACTGCTCAAAGTCAGCAGGTCAGACAGAGTGAGGAGACTGAAAAACTGGATGTGGTACTCGCCTGCAGGCAAGGGAGAAGCCTCTTGATCACTGAAAAAACTGTGAGCCTTCAAGTTTTATATGTGATGCCATAGGTAGATGTTTTTTAAAAAATGATACGGAGATAGTGTTTTCCAATATGTCAGGAGATTTTTTTTTTGTTGTTGTTTAAAAAAATGAAACAACCAAAAATATTAAACAAGTGTGTAAAATAATGCAAAGAGCTGTTTTTTGTTGTTGTTGTTGTTGTTGCTCCATTTAGCTCAAATTTCTAGAAAGTGGGTATAGATTTGCTGTCCTTCTTAAAGAAAGTGGAAGTTTTATCGTCTGTTCATCTCCATGATAAAACAGTATTTCTGGTTCCTTTTTTATTTTTTGAACTAACCTCAATTTGTGTGCAAAAAAAAAAAAAGCTTTTCTTCTATTGCCCTCATTTGTGGGAAAATCTGCACTAAAATTAATATTTACATAATTAGGCTTTTCTGACATGTGATCAGTTGCCTTGTGTTTGATATAATTTTGAGAATATTTATTAGCACACTCTGCTACATGTCATGGCTTTGTGTGAAAAATCTTTTAAAATGACACACTAATCAGATGGATGTTGGCTCAGAGTGAAAACAATGGCACTAGAGGCGGCAAGCGAATTATTTACCCTCACTCAGTGAATACCAAAGATATTCCACACGGGGGTGATTTTTCAGGCTGATTCAGTGTTCCTTTTTAAAAGAAAAAAATACATATATATTTTTCTGCCACTTTGCTGACAACTTTTTTCTGCTGTTGTGACTGTTTTGATGTCATAAATGTTTCCTTGTATTCTTGTTGACGGATAGGTCCTTGGGCTACGGAAGAATTAATTAAATTTCAATAATGATCTTTATCTTGAATTTCTGCCATCAGAAGGTTATTGCTTCCTTCAAATATGAAGCTAAAAGAAATGTGATTCAAAGTCCTGAGGGTGTGTTAGCAGGGGTCATGAAATCGATCCAACTAACAGTCCAAGTTGATAAGAAAGACGCCTTTCCGCTGTAACAGCAACTGTTCAGAAGTGTTAAGCGTTGGCTGAGATATGCAGTCCAATTCCAGGATTAATTTTTTTCTGATAAAACACCTACTTTACTCGTGCACCTATGATTTTTTTCTGTCTATATCCATCAATCATGTTAATTTAATTCTGATGAATATTTGCATCCTTCCAATTACCATTTTACATTATTGACTCAGTGTTTCAGTCACTATTCCTATTGTTTAGTTGCCATGATATTTTTTTCAACCACTAGAGGAGGTTTTGTGCCTGTAGCCTATTGCTCAGTCTGTGCTGTAATTATTGTATTTAAGTCCCCCTTACAACAGCTGCTTTGCTTGCCTCTGATGTATCAATTCCAGCAGCAAAGACATGCTGTTCTCCATGTGGTCCTGTGGCTAATTAGCAATTGTAAAATTTTTCAGTGGAACACCAGAGAGAGACACCATTACTCCATTATCATTTTTTTCTTTTCTTTTTTCTTTTGCCCCCGGGAACTGGCAATGTTTGGTGTTTTTTTCCCCTCATATTTCTTTTAACGTATATATTTAAACTAAGCCTGTGCCCCTTTGTTTTGCTCTTTTTGATGACCAATCACATACTTCTGTTAGAACACTCCCCCAGAAAGACTACAGCGAAAGACTTTATCAGTGAGAGAGGATTTGCTCAGTTAACTGTTTCTTGTTTCAGTCGTGGGCTGAAAGAAGAAAATGATGCGGTTGTCAGATGGCTGGAACCCCCTTACTCAGCTGGGTCTTAAATCACCACTCCACTAGAAAGGAAGAAGAATGGCCTCTGGCGTTGTGGCTAATTGCCGTCTAAACTGAAACAGAATTATTCATAACCCATTAGTGTGTCAAGTTCAATGGGAAGTAAGGAAAAAAGTAGAGAAGCGAAAGAAAGAAAATGAGAGAAAAAAGTCAATTAATAGGAAGTGGTACATGGTGAGTATTTTAATTTTTTAAAGGGCTTCATAAATAAGAATTATAATTTTAATGCATCCACTGCCAAGAAATTCAATCATGGAGTTTTAAAAGGCCAAATCCTGAACTCTTGGTGCCCAAACTACTGTCCTTCACTCTCTAGCAAGTTTGAGATGTCTTTTTTTTCCTGCAGTTTTTTAAGCTTGTAGCCACAATAGTTATACTTTAAAGACCAGTTTGACTCAAGCTATAAGTAGTCATGTACTACAATTAGAGTTGCACTGATTATTATTTTTCACTGATTCTAATTTCTGATTTTTTGAACATCTGACCTGCTGATTACAGTTTTTACTGATTCAAGTTGTCTTATAAAGACCTATCAATGACAGCATGAATATTTTGTTACTATTATTTAATAGAGGTTTCAATTCATATCCATAAACAAAACATTTATTAGTTTTATAACTTTTACTTTTTCTATATCCCTGGGAGCAGGATGTTCTATCACTCTCACTCATAATAACAGAAAAAAGTGCTTCATATTAATTTACTGAGTGTTTTCTGTACAAATTTCAATCAAGTGAAAAAGAATAGCAATGGAGTGCAGTGTTTTGTTTTGTTTTTTTGTCTCACTTGCTTTACATATCTGCATCATTCTGAAACTATGCAAAAAAAAAAATTGTATGCAAGACACTAGTTGGTGAGGATAAAGCGCTTTGAGGCGACTGTTTGTTGTGATTTAGCGCTATATAAATAAAATTGAACTGAAGTGGATACTTCTATCCTGCTGTGTTGAGCTGATTCATATACTTTATACGATCCCACCTGTGCAGATCTTTTAGCAGTTATGAGTTAAAAAGGTTGAACAATAATTGCTTTCTCTGAAATTACTACATTGACCAATTAAGACTATACACAAATTAGCAAAGCAGTGAAAGTGTAGAAAAGGTGGATATTACATTGTAGAAAGATTTATCACTGCGACATCACCCTGTGTTTAATGAGGTCCCATTGTCAAGTGTCAAGACGCTGCAGGCTACTGTACGACAAAGTTGACCTCAAATTGATGTTACATCTGCTGTTGCGAGCCGCCATGTCTGGCCTCAGTTTTTGTAAGTTGCCCCCTCGTGCCACTGCCGCAGCAGTTGGGTTGAAGACACACGTGTAGGATTGTCCGTTTTTATTGTTGTTTTAATGGTATGTCAGTACAGAAGCTCACAGATCCACAGTTGCAACAGTTTGAAAAGATGAGACTTGGTGGAAAAAAAACTTGGTGATGTCTTTGCTTCCGGTTTTGACTTCTTCTCCTCCTATAGCAACAGTGATGTGGAGGTTTTGTCTGAGCAGCAACACCTATTATTCAGAATACTGAATAAGCTACCTGGGCCATAACTGCCAGCATGAATGGATGTGGTTGGGTGAGAATGTTAGCAACCAACGCAGCAGATATAGTGGGGCCTTAAGCCTAGATTATACTACATCATGGACACGGACATGGACAGCTGGAGACCTGACCGCCAACTAGTTATTCCTGTCATTCTCCTTTGAAGTCCACTGTCTGGGAAGGATCTGATATTTGGTGCACTGTAATATAAATTCTCTGCATACAAGTCCAGGTGGGCACAAAAAACAGGCAGGTACCCAGACGTCTGACCACCCACAGTCTGATGATGAAATCTGCATTACCCAGACCGAGTGGACCCCAGTGGATTCATAGATTCAGTTGATGACTTCCTGTTGTGAGTTGTTGTGTTTGTGTCTTGGTGTGTATGTGTGTTTTTTTCTCAAGTGTTTAAATTTTTTGGCTACAGTTTTTTTTTGGGGGGGGGGATCAAGAACATTGGATTAATTGTTGGAAACTTCTGGTATGACTCTGGATTAGGACCCTGATATTGGATACTGGACTAAACACAGTAGAGGAGATAGTTGCGGGCTAACCAAACAGCTAACCGGGGTAACAGCTGACTGAACCTGCTTACCAGTGAAACTGGGTAACACGGGGCCGAGGAGGACTCCGATGGCTGAAGAAGTTGAGGCCATTAAAAAGTCTCTTGACTTCCTAACTGAGGAAATCCCTATGAAATCTCTACTACTGCAGCAGAAAAGCATCCTGGACATTGTGTAAGAGGTAAAGTTCCACCGTATTCAAAATGCGGAGAAGGAGATGGCGTACCTGGAGAGCACGGTGGTGTGAAACTCCAGGATGAACAATGTGATCATTCCTGTCATCATGAGGTTTGTAAACAGGAAGCACAAAAACAGGGGAAATTAGCATCTAACTAAACACAATGCCGACATAGCCAAGAAAGCACAGTACCTTGAGAAAGTGGGAAAAATTCACAATCTCGGACTATAAACTGCAAAATACTACAAAAAACTGCAAACTAAACAGAACACCTGAGGAAGCTAAAGTGCTGGTCATCAAAAATCTGGAGGATCTGGATAAATACCAACGAGCAACATGAACTGGACTTTACAAGGTAACAAGCAACTCCACACTCACATATGACACACACTGATAGAAAGAACTCATCTACATCTGGAGAAAATAGCTGCATCACTTGGAGGATTGCTGAATATGATCAACTGGAACTGAAAACATTTGAATAAATGGATCACAATACACAGGACTTGGAATATGAAATAGATCTGGACAACAACTTCTTCTCTTCTTTCAATAATGACTGCTGCTACTATACAAATGAGCAATACAACCAGTGATCATGGCACCGAAGTGAAGCTAAGTTAAGCTTTTTTTTTTCTTTCCAAACAGAGGAGTCGTCTCCTGCTCATCATCAGAAAGAATCCAGTTTTAACGTACTTCCACTGGCACTTTTCCATCTTTGCGTTACTGTTGCAGATTCCTGGCTACTTTGTTAACATTAGCATTATGGAAAACAATCAGAACTGAACTCAGACAGGAGCAGATAGGCACGGCATCCAGTTCTTCGCCATTCCTGTAGAGCTGCAACCTGTGCATTTTCAATCGCTGCTCAGTTCATCTGAGCATCTCAAATTTGAGTAAAAAATAATGTGCACTACAAGTCCCATGTATAGTTGTATCAGAATGCTTTTAATTTTTAAGGAGGAACATTAAAGGATATAGTACCACGGCATATCCAAAACAAGGGCATTTTATTATGTACTGTGTTATCTCAGTTTTATCCCATAACCTGAATGAGTTGCTCTGTTGCTCTGTGTCTGTCTTTGTAATTATTGATGCAGTACTGTACAATAATTTATGGTGAGGCAAGCTGTTGTTCTTAAAGTTCAAAATTTAATATTTGAACTGAAAAGTCAGGCATGAGAAGTTCATTGTATGAAAATACAGAAGTCGATGGACAGCGCTGTTACCTCACAGCAGAGACATCCTGGGTTCCACTCCAGTGGCTGGCTGGGCCTTCTCTGTGTAAGGTTTGCATGTTCTCCCTATGTGCATGGGTTCTATCTGGGTACTCTGGCTTCCTCCCATAATCCAAAGACATGCATGTTAGGTTCAGTGGTAATTCTTAACTGGCTGAAGGTGTAAATGCAAGTGTAAGTGGTTGTTTGTCTCTGTGTTAGCACTGTGATAGACCTGTGTACGGTGTACCCTGCCTCTCAGCCTGTGATAGCTAGTATAGGCTTCTGGCTTTGTGGTCCTCTACCTGAGGACCACAAAGGTTATTGTTTGCAATAAACTACACCAGCTTCAGCTTCAGGAATAAAGGGTGCAGGGATACACATGCAATCACCTTTCTTTGCTGTAGCGAAAGAAAAGGAAATCTATAAGTAAAGGAACAGGCCTTTTATTAGGCCCAGTGTTTTTTGGCAAATGACAAAAATATAGTATTGTTGCATATCAAGTTTGTTCCCATAATAGGTCAGCAGCATTGAATTTATTTAAAAGCAAGTACCGTTGTTCCCTTGATAGTCCTTCAAGTTAAGGAGAAGAAAGTAGTCCAGATACACATTTTGGATCGCCAGTCAAAACAATAGGGCATTTTCTCTTCAATTTTTTATATCTTTGCCATGCCATGTTTTGTTTAGAATTTCATTTGTCATTGACATTTGATGCATAAATTCTAAATGTTATTCACATGTAATGGATTCATTATAGTGTGATTTCTTTTTAAACTTTAGAGAATAGTCTTGTTTCCAGTCAGAAAAATGGATGTTTCATTCTGAAAGCAGTGACATATCCATCCCTGTAAAGCTAAGGTCATAATTTAAGGCTTTAGTGGGTGAGAAAAATCAATACCTCTTTCCCAATGGTAAAAATACGGTCATTATTTGTTATTACCCAAAGTGATTTCTATGCGACATTCCAAAGATTATGGGGATGGGATATTTTTCTCCTAATAACAGAGTCTGACCTTGGGAAGCTGGCTCCTAGTTGATCTGTGCAAACTGTTCAAAACAAAAAGCTTGTCGTGTGTATCAGACAACAGTTTGCTAACATGTGGTTTCTCCACAGGATGATGAACATCTTAAGGGCAGTGCATTTAAACATCATGTCATGTAATTTTAGAAATCTTTTCTATTAATATTTTTTAGGATGAATAAGATACCCTTCACGAGGCAATAGGGATGGTATTCATAATCTGTGGAAGCAGAACTGAAGGTGTAGAGGGACTGATTACCTTCTCATTCCATATAACGTGGGGACTCGCTTCAGTAATGGACAACTTTAATTAAGCACCGTGTATATTTAGGTGCCCATTTATAAATTCATGGGTGGGATTAATGGTGCACAAGCCAAGCACTTAGACAGCAATGCCTGCAGACACAGCAGTTCACTGGACTAGCAAGAAGAGTTTGAGGGCTGTGTGTGACTGCTTGCATGCCAGTTTGTGTGCTTGTGTTTGGAGAGGGTTGTTTGGGTGGCAGGGTTTGATGGATTGTTAGTGAGCAATTGTTTCCTCTGTGTCCTGGACGTGTCGGGAAAATGAGGAAAACATCTTGGCCGGAATCGACACAGAGTGACAGTGTCCTAATTCTCAGTTCTCAGAAAGGATGCCAATTTTGTCAGACTTATCACTTGTACTCTGAAGTGTTTGCTATGTCGTCTTTTAGCACGCCTCAGGTCATCATGGGGGATTGTTTGAGAGTCCTCGATATGATTCTCCACTACTCTCTCATTTATCCTTTGTGCCACGTTCTTGCTCATCACGCTTAATATTCCACAGAGTGCTGTCAGCATCAGAACATATTCAACTGATTTCATACAGAGGGATTCTATGTAGAAGACAACATTATCTACTGTTTTTTTAACTTACATTATATGTCAACATTTTCTTTCTTTTTTTCACAATAAACAGTTTGTGAAATCACAACTTTCAATCTAAAGTCCAAGAGAGAATAGTCCTCTTGTAAAGACTAACTAACTATGAGTTACAAAGTTAGAGGGGTGGCAGACCAACCAGAAGATCAGAGTTCATATTTTGTTGTCCCTCTCTGATTATTTTGGATTTTTCTCTCTTTACTTTCACTTGCTGGTTAGATTTAACCTACTATTGTTACCACAACCAAGTTGGTTAGGTTTGGGCACAAAATTTAAATTAACCCTGAACATTGACTTGTGGTTATCCAGTGAGTCTAAATGTGCTGCCAACAAGCATCCATATGTGATAAATTTGGACTGAGTTTGGCTAACTTCCATAAAGTACAGAGGTTTAAAGACACCGTGTGCGTATCAGTGCAATACCAGCGAGTTTGACAAATAACAATATTTGCAGCCCTGAGAACAAACAGACTGCAAGTTTTAGTTTTCTTTATCCTGCTGTTTGGTTAGACTTACAGTCTTTTGGTTTGGTGTAAGAACAGATCAAAGATTAGTTTAAATGTAGCATTTCACAGGTGCCCGGATGGCTCAGTGGTAGAGCTAGCAGCCACGTGTATATGCTGTGGTACGGGCGGCGTAGGTTCGAGTCCCGCTGTGTTGCCAGTTTGCCTGTGTGTCTTTCCCTCTACTTCCAACAAAAGCCACAGTGGCCAAAAATAATCACAAAGCTCTGCTTCATAGGGTCCTAGGTTGATATTTCTCATCTGAGGACTGGTGAAAAAGTATGGAATATAGGCATGAAACTTACTTTCAAACTTTTGCTGACTGACAAGAAAAAAGGACCCAGACCCACAGTTTACTATAAGAAGATGCTGCAATAAACATTAGACTCTCCTTTGAGAAGTGTTTTTTTTTTCTCTTTAAAGAAATTACATGACTCCTTTTCCAACTTGAGGAGCTTACAGAGCCAATAAAATATGTTGGCTTGGAGCCCACTGTAGGGAGAAAAAGAAGAATTAAATGGATTCAGTTGAATTATTAAATGTCTTTGTGCTAAACCCCGTGGTGATAAATGAGGCAAACGTAAACAACCCATGGGCTTCCTCAATGATTCTTTTACCCAACATTGAACTGACAGTCTGTGTGTCACTAATTCTAAGTAAAGGAATTTCTGTCTGATTTTTTTCCTTTTTTTTTTTTGGCTCCTTTTCACACTCAGTTTTGTCAGAAAATATCTGTTTTCCCCCTTGATATTTATTTTTTCAAAACCCACTAAAGCGTTAGATCCTTCATTAATAGAGAAGCAGAGTTTTTAACCTTCATTGGTAAAACAGTGAAATGCTTTGCTCCCTTCTTGCTCCTAATTAGCTTCAACTGGTTTGTGGCATAATCTTGAAATCATATTTGGAGCCATACTGTATCTCATTTGAGGCCACATTAACAACAAGCCATTTGTACCCTCTAGCTCATTCAGTGCCTCATTCAGTTGACATTCACCAGGCACTCATCAGCAGGGCGGCCAACGCATGCCAAGGCTGAAGCCTCGTGAGTAAGCCTGTTTTCATACCAAGAGATTTCACACAGCAAACAAAAAACAAGCATCTGATGGTTGCATCGCATCATCTCTTCATATTCGGTCCACTAAAAGACTCTAGGAGGCAATATTTGGCCTGACATAGTGTTTATGAGCTAACAGGACACACTGTGTAGCTCTTTTCACACATGCGCTCCAGCCTAAACTTTTATTGATGTAGAGAACACAAATTTTTGTTGCGTTTGGACCTCACATGAAACATTCTTTAATCCGTGCGAGGCAATAGCCTGGTGAATTCTCACTGAGCGAGTGGGCTTCACATGTCCTGCCTCCTGTCTGCTCTATGCGGGGATCTCCCTCCACTTTAGTAAATGTGACCAGAATTGCCAACGAGTCTGAAGCGGATTATTACCTGCTGTGTGCTACGTGCTAAAAAGGGCAACTCCATACAATGTAACGACCCAGTTCTCCCAACGTTTTAAAGAGTTCATGTGTGAGAACAGCTGACGTAAGCCAGTTGTGTGCGCTGATTAATTCCCTTTTGTCTTTGCATGCATAAAGCCATAAAGGAACAGAATAGAAGTAGCCACCAAGAATCCCTTGAGATCTGCTGGGAAAGAAGTAGCTAAAAACTTAGATCACAGGAAGTGACACAGTATCACATGTGCTAAGCTCTGCTAAAGACATGGATACATAAATATTATGATATTTTCCTATTTTATAGTCTCAAACACAAAGTCACATGCTTGATTTGGTTAGATTTTTTCAACAGTAATTAATATTATCTATTGTCACAACAAAACCATGATTTTTCGAAAGTTATGGTCTTCCATCATTTATTTATCTTTTGGGAAACACCTTATTAATTTGTAACCTTTTACCTTATTCTGTGCATCATTAACCACTAGCTTAGATTCAGTCTAGTGTAGTGCACTAGCTTTGGTTTGAACACCATCAATAAAGACAGGCAGAGTGTCCAAGAGAGGGGGCACAAGATTGAGGAACATTTCATAGCATTATTATCCATCCAAAGCCATTCTGTGGTGTGCTTCAGTCTTCTGTGCCCTATATAAGCATTGCTAAAACACATATGATTTTGCTAACTACATTATTTTAGGGCATCAATTTTCATCTGCCTTGTACACACTTAATAGCATGAGACCTTGCAGGTCAATTAGAAGTTTTGCTTCTCATTTTGAATGTAGCCGCATCCTGAGTAGAACCTGCACAACTGTAGGGAAATTGTCAAGGAGCCAAAATTAGTGCTGTGTGGAGTATATTTTGCAATAAACAAATACCATTTTCCTCTGTGTGACAGTAAGGCATGTTTATTAAACCCCATAAAGCACAGCTTCTTACGTCTGTCATGCATTAATCATTTCTGTATGCACCTTCCCTGATAAATAATCCTAACCATGGCAAAGCAGCTGTGGAGGACATCATGCAAAGATCAGTCTGCTGAACTGCATGTTAACACTGTATTTTCTGCTGTTGCTTTGGGAGAGTGAAATATCCGTTAAAGTCAGTGAGTTTTATCAAATAATGGTCGAGTCAAGGTTGTAACACTTAAAGCTGTAGAGTTGTCAGTTACATTGAGAGTGTTTTTGACAAGAGGAAACTTTCAGCAAATCAGCATTTTTTTTTTCAAAGCACAGCACAATAACGCAGAAGTATACATCTTCAAATGGTTCCAAAAGTCTTTAAACCATCACTTTAAAATAACCTTGTGAAGTCTTTCATGATGCAGCCCTTTCTTGTTTTCTTGGGTATGCCTGATACTGAACACAGTGCCTCCCCAGTGTCTCCTTGTGGTTCTCTGTATGCTGTGAAGTGCAAGCTTCTTTCCTCGTGGTGCACTCTCCCTCATTCCCTTCACTCCTCCTCACTTAGGATGTCTTTATCGCTTGCTGCGCTCTGCTCCCCACCAGGGTCCCTTCTTTTGAGCATGGATGACAGAGGAGGCGACAGAGGAGAAACAGCTTCGCCTCCCTAGAGACAAGCTGACTGATTTTACCAAATGATGAGAAAAACCTCTTTGCCCCTCTACCTTTAACCCCAATATCACCTTGCTCGATGATTCTCCTTTCCTCTGGAACGATCTGCCTAAAATAGTTTTTGGCTTTGCAATGTTTATTTATTTATTTAACAAGTTTGCCAAAACTTATCAGTGTTATCCTTTTCTTTGTAAGTATTAATTTATTAATGTAAGGAAGCAATGTCAAATTTAATTTGCTTTCCAAGAGACAGCTAGTTTCCCCTGCAAGCTAAAAAAAGACAACTAAAAGATACTTTGTTAAAAAGTTAAATAGAAAAAAATTAAAAAGTAAATACTTATCTGTTGCCCTCCATATTTGCTCCTGTTAGTTTTCTTTATTTTTAAGGAATTTCCCTGGCTCCCCACCAAAATCTTTATTTTCATCAGCCTGAAAGTCAGTGAGCTCATAATGAGAAGGTCGTGAAAAACATAAAACATTTTTTTTTCATCTCTATTTGACTTTCAGAGCACTGTATTGATGAGAAAAATAATGATGAATCTCTGATCAGGAGCTGCATTTATGCTGTTGCAGGATCATTTCAGTACACACTGTGGGAAAAATCCTTTAAACACTATACCTGTTTTGATATAGAAAACAGAAAAAATAAAAGGGGGAAAAAAATAAAGGAAAAACATAATTCCTTGAACCATACAGTCAGGGGATCCAGCTGCTCTGTTATGCTGTGAGAGGCATCCTGCTACATTGTTTGGGTCTACTTGTCCGCAAAGAGAGGAGGGTAATTTTAAATAAATACAAACTTGTTTTGAGTGCTCACCTGGTGTCTTTCACAACAGCAACACCACCTTCAACAGGCCGCGAGAGGTCACTGAATGGTTTGACGCACGGCAATTATGTCAATCATATTTTTCGGCCCTCACAGTCACGAGATCTTGGCCCAGTTTAACAGCTATGGGAGATTTTGGACAGCACTCACCACTACTTTATGAAAACACCAAATGAGGGGTATTCCATAGACTTATAGAATCGATGCCAAGGAAGCTGTTCTATTTGCATGTAGGCATCAACATTTTACAGACACATTTAGTTGTTTCTTAAATTTGTCACCAAAAAGCAGATGGTTATTAATATTCTGTGGGAAGGACTGTGTCTTCTACATAGTGTTTGCGCTCTTTTTTTTTCTTTTTAAGTCTGAATGAATCCACCTGTTCTCCTTGTAATTGCACTTTTTTTTTGCCTTTAAATTAGATTAAACTTAAATAGCTTAATATTCCTTTTGCGTTCTGAGAGATTCTATTATTTTTTGTATTGTTATGTATCTCATGTTGACACTATGAAGGCATTGTGTTTAGTATCAGTGTAAATTTTAGTTAAATATTAAATAATTTTGTGTTAGGCATATGTCACAACCACACATATGAGGTCCATCGTAATGCTGTTTAGTTTAGTTAATCTTTCCAGTTTCACACTTCAAGAGTTGAATGTGGCAGATCCTTCCAGAAATGGTGCCATGTGTCTTTGCCTGTGGTCTCAGAACTTTGAGATTTGACACTCGTCTTTACCGCTGTACAAAGGACTGTGGGACAGGCGATAAATTTATGAGGAAAGAAGAACTGCAGGTTTAGGCGCCCCTGAAAGCAGCCTCTGGGCATGGATCGAATTGATTTCTTCTGAGTATACCAATTTTTCTAAACTTGAATAGGAATCAGAGCTGGGAAGGTAAATGGAAAATTTAATAGGGAAACTCATATTATACTGGGATCCTATTATGCATGAAATCAGTCAATTTAGGGATAGGAAAGGGGAAAGCCTACATTAGTTTGGTAAATGTCTGATCGGAATTAGTCATAGTGGGATTGAAAGGACATAGTCAACATCTTTGGAGGAATGCAAGTTTTAGATGTTTATAAACACCGCATAAATGCTCTTGCTTATGAAAAGTTAGGAGGGAAGTTTTTGGAAGAAGACAATTAGCAGCTGAATGAATGTCCTTTACTTCAGGCTTTTGGAAATTGATTAGAATCGTTCTCTGTTGAATTGTTAAGCTAAACACATCACTTTAGTTTGCAGGCTGAACTACCCTGTACATATTGTTACCCTGGAAACACAGGTTAACAATATATACATGGGTTTACTATGCATAAATGAACATAAACTTTTCACAAATTAAATTTTATAGAAGCTTAGATTTGTCCTCATTCATTCTAGATGTATTGTTGGTTTAATTTCTGGCTCCAAACATGGTTTAATATTGTGGTATTGCAAAACAGAACTCATGTTGAAAAATATAGAAATAAAAGTGAAAGCATACGGAATGTGACAGCTTTGGAAGAGCCATATGTGTGCTTGATTATTCTGTTTTATTTTCAGGAATTAACCACTAATTGGCACCACATTCTGGTAGTTAACTCTACTTTTATTCTCTCAGTCGTCTTCTGTGCTAATCATTTCGGTAGCATTAATTGCACCATTGGGAGCTTCTTCACCAACTCTTGGCTTCTTGTAGTGAATACTATCCAGTAGAGGATTTCATATAGGGATGGATAAAATATTTTTATGTGTTTTATATTGTAAGTGCATTGACTGAAAGCCCACAAAAAAAAATCCCAGGATAGAATTAATAAAATGTGTTTCATACTTTTTAAAGTTGCTTTCACCTTGACACCACGACCAGTTAGTAAATCTAGTACTCTAGAAAGACCATGGTAAAATATTTATTTATT
Organism: Pterophyllum scalare; assembly: GCA_024447675.2. NCBI lineage: Eukaryota > Metazoa > Chordata > Actinopteri > Cichliformes > Cichlidae > Pterophyllum > Pterophyllum scalare. The sequence continues at coordinate 1,721 of JAMQGT020008935.1, read as the reverse complement.
TATTTATCAAATATCATGATATTAAGTCAACAGAAAAACACTAAATTAAACCAATGTACTTAGTATATTTCTTTGTATTTGAAGTGCCTCAATTCATAGATTCTGCTGCATGACTTGTCACTCATGATGATTTATTTTGACTCTGGCTGTGTGTTTTAGGGTCTTTTTCATGTTGCATAGTGAATGAAGGATTGATCATATGCATTATTTATGGTGTTGTATGATGGAGAATAATCTAAACATACATCTACCGGTTACTTCATTACTTACAGCTTTTCTAGTAGCTGGGTTGGATCCCCTTTTGCCTTCAGAACTGCTTTAATCCTTCATGGCACTGATTCAGCAAGGTGCTGAAAACATTCCTCTGTGATTTTTCATCCATATTGATGTGATAATATCACATAGTTGCTGCAGATTTTGTCAGCTGAACATCCATGCTGGGACTATTCCATTCCACCGCATCCCAATAAGTGCTCTATTGGATTGAGAGCCGGTGACTGTAGAGGCCATTTGACTACAGTGAACTCACTGTCATGATTGCAAGAAACCAGTTTGAGATGAATTGAGCTTTGTGACATGGCGCGTCATCCTGCTGGAACCAGCCATCAAAAGATGAGTATCATGTGTTTAAACAGTTTGTACTTGACCCACAGTCATTGTAATGCCACACTACGTGGCAGATCTACAGCCAATTAAATATTATAAGTGTGTAATATGGACATGCACATACAAACACACAGTGAAGGCAAAGAAAGTAGTAGAAAGTACGCTATACTACCAAAAGTATTCACTTACCCATACAAGTCATTGAATTCAGGTGTTCCAATCACTTCCATGGCCACAGGTGTATAAATTCAAGCACCTAGGCATGCAGACTGCTTCTGTAAACAACTGTGAAAGAATGGGTCGCTCTCAGGAGCTCAGTGAATTACAGCATATTACTGTGGTAGGATGCCACCTGTACAACAAGTCCAGTCGTGAAATTTTTTCACTAATAAGTATTCCACTGTCAACTGCAATTGGGAATGACAGCAAATCAGCCACGAAGTGGTAGGCCACATAAAATGACAGAGCAGGGTCAGCAGATGCTGAGGTGCATAGTGCACAGAAGTTCTCTAACCTTCAGCAGAGTCAATCACCACAGACCTCGAAACTTCATGCAGCCTTCAGATTAGCTCAGATACGTATTATCCAACATTTCACACGGTGCCAGAATGGAAACTTGCAACACAACTGAGACAGCACATTATGGCATAATGGAAAGTAGGTGCAGACATATCTCAACCCTCATGTGTGCCAAAGTCAATATGTTTGACAGTGCATAGAGAGCTTAATGGAATTAGTTTCCATGTCCAGCAGCTGCATCTATGCCTTACGTCCACCACGCTTAATGCAAAGCATCAGATGCAGGGGTGTCAAGCAGTGTAGATGTGTTCTCTGTAGTGACCAATCATGCCGCTCCATCTGGCAATCTGATGTACCAGTCTGCATTTGGCAGTTGCCAGCAGAGAGGTACAGTGGTATGCAAAAGTTTGGGCACCCCTGATAATTTTTATAATTTTCCTTTATAAATCATTGGTTGTTCAGATCAGAAATTTCAGTTAAATCTATCATATAGCAGATGAACACAGTGATATTTGAGAAGTGAAATGAAGTTTATAGGATTTACAGAAAGTGTGCAATAATTATTTAAACAAAATTAGACAGGTGCATAAGTTTGA
>JAMQGT020008933.1:0-22199 GCA_024447675.2 Pterophyllum scalare | reverse complement strand
TCTTGCCACAGCTCACATTGATGTGCCATCCTGGATGAGCTGCACTACCTGAGCCACTTGTGTGGGTTGTGAGAGTCTGTCTCATGCTACCACGAGTGTGAAAGCACCACCAACATTCAAAAGTGACCAAAACATCATCCAGAAAGCATAGGTACTGAGAAGTGGTCTGTGGTCCCCACCTGCAGAACCACTCCTTTATTGAGTGTGTCTTGCGAATTGCCAATAATTTCCACCTGTTGTCTATTCCATTTGCACAACAGCATGTGAAATTGATTGTCAATCAGTGTTGGACAGTTTGATTTCACAGAAGTTTGATTTACTTGGAGTTATATTGTGTTGTTTAAGTGTTCCCTTTATTTCTTTGAGCAGTGTAGTATTGTTCAGTCAGTGACATGTCCCAGGATTCAGGTTTAAAATTCAAGTTTAATATTTAAAATTTGAGTATTATTAAAGCATTTCCAGGTATCTTTTGTGCTGCTTTAGATCTTTGACATTCAAACTGCTCAAACAGATCATTGTCTGTAGCATTGACTAATATATGCTCCTCTGCTGCCCATTTTAATTATAGAAATCCTCAAAGCTCTATGATGGAACCACCATTACTTTCATCCTCTTAGCCAGATTATTCATAGAAATAGTATTGGTCACCACTGTTAGACAGGTGACACATAATTATATGTCCCTCTGCAGTCCAACAACCTGAGCCTGGCTTTGGTTTGGCTTCGTGTCTTTGTGGATTTCATATAAATCTCAGTTAAAAGTGTGTTTTAAGCTTATTTTAGCCAGTTTTTTGGAGTCCTTGCATCCTCTTCCTGCTACAAACCCTGACATTTTAATCTGAAATTTTATAGTTTTCACAGATTGTTAATTTTTATAGTGTGTTGTGTTTGTCAGGTGCAAGATTTACATAGTTCAGCACATTTTATTGATTCAGTCATATAGAATCCCAATCAATAAACATACATGGATTTTGTGTTAGCAAATTTGATCAGACTCAGAAAATAAAAGTAAAGACATTTTTTGTTTTTGTTTAGTTACATTTGTAAGTACACAATATTGTTTCTGTTAGTTTCACTAATGCACGTATTTTAAGTAAGTAAATCAAAGAAAAGGAAAAAACAGGCAGGATACAAAGTAACCCGCGTCCCTTTCAAAAGAAAAGTCCAGAGTGAAGGACGACACAAACAACATGACAACAAAGCAACACACTATGAAAACACCAAAAGTTGGCAGAAACGTGGAAGTGCTACTTTATATCCTTCAAGACAAAGTTCATGGTTTAAGGGAAAAGCATCCACCTACTACACCTTTACCACAGAAAAGTAAACCTACACAACAATGACACTGGTCTTCTCCATGTTTACTCACTTTTCATGTTGTCCCGTAGATGAAAATGAATTTTTTCAATTAAGCAATTCACTGAAAAAACATTTTATAATTTCTTTCCTTTTGTTTTGATTAAAATCAGATCCACTGTTAACATTTTAATAAGCAAAAGAGCATTGTCACGAATATCTAATGTATCTGATGTATGCATCAGGGCCTCAGACACCTGTCTGTGGGTGGATACATGCAGGAGGCTGATGGTGACAGTGTGGGAATATAGAAACTGCTGTGACAGTCAGTCTTTTGTACACAGTTCACACCCGCTTGCTAGAATAATGGGACCACCACGGTTAATCTGCATTTCTTTTTGCTTTCACACTGAATTTAAAAGCATTGGTTCAGACGTCTACAGCGTGTTGTTTAAGGACAGGGAATGATGGTGGTTACAGGAGAATGTAAGAACTACGGCGATGTTAAATTATTCGATGTTTTTAATTAATGATATTTTAAAACAAAGGACATAATTATATTCTGAGTACATTTTATGAAATAAGTAACTCCTTACTTAATATTTACATATTTACACTTACTATAAAGGGTGCAGGCTGTATTAGGCTGTATTAAAACCTTCTCACAATATAACTAAATATAATTTTGGTGTGCAGACTCATATTTTCTTTAGTTGTTGCTTTTACAGGTGGAGGAAGAAGGAAAGGAAGAAGCTGTGGCGTACCCTCTCATTCAGAAGGGATAACCCAGAAGGCACATGCTTCAGCTAGGTAAAGGTGTGTGTAGTCATGCTCTGTCCAATCGGACAAAACAAACATGTTTAAAATTACTTTTTAAAGGTTTAAAACAGGTTAAAGGTTTTCTGTTCATCCATCCAGCCAGTCATCCATCCATCCATCCATCCATCCACACTTGCATCACCAATTAAACTAACATGCAAGTCTTTGGATTGTGGGAGGAAGCTGGAGTACCAGGAGACACGGGGAGAACTCAGTTTCCTGTTCTTGGCCAGTTATAATTTCAGTTAAAATCAATTATTCGATTATATTTTGTCAGTTATTTTTCCGTATAAAGTTAAGAGGAAAGATAACAAAATATGTGATCAATTCCCTTTTTTTTAGCATTAACTTAAATCTTGTGTGTTAAAGCTGACATTGTGGGAACAGGAAGTATAGTTTTATACTTAAAAACAAAAATGGGCCTGTAACAGGCCTAACATAGCTTTTAAATGTATTTATTTTATTTTTTTAATTTTAGTATTAGTCTGTCCTCTGGTCAGAGCACAACTCCAGTGTATTTATAAAGAGTCCAGCTCCCATTATAGGCTCACGGTTCAGTTTTCCTAGGCCAAGCCAAACTCCTTTCTCTGTTAGGTAACGACATCTGTGAACACAATAACTGTAATACTACTATTATTATATTATTATGTATTATTATGGATGTCTGTTCTATAACTCCTCCTAGATATGTTAATCTGGATGAAATTTACCACATAAACTGCCCAGGGTACCAAGATTATCATCATCTATAGCTTTTGGGAATTATATTTAATAACACTCAAATCCTTACAAATGATATACGTATTATGTGCAGTAACTGATCTCAAAACGAGCAGAAACATTATGATTCCATTGGTGTTTGTATATAAATTTTGCTAAACATTTTTAGTGCATTTTAGGGTCTCTGGAATGCTTTGTCATGCATATGTGTAAAAAGTGCTCATCAAACAGGGACCCTGACAGTGCCTGTCATTACTTTCTTACACATTGAATGTGCAGCTTGCAAAGAAGAAGAAATAAATGTATTTATTATTCATTTGTTTGCTGTTTATTCTGTTTATGAACAGCCATCTGACTACATACAGTGATATGAACATAAAAGGAATAACACGATACATTAACATACAAATCTGTGCTTTCATACACGAGTAAAACTAACCTGGCAAATGAATCGTGACATTATTGTATTATTGTTTTACATTATTTGTGATGTAGAATAGATGACTGAATGAGCTCTAACCCTAACAGAGCTGGACTTAGATCTTTTCTCTCGTTGTGTGCTGATAAGTATGCAGGATGCATAATTTAATACAATCCAGCAGGGTGAGCTTATCTCTGAAGACCAGGTAGAAACTCATTTCCACAGGGGTCATTGTTACACTCTCTTCTTGCTCAGGTGATTTCTGAAAAAGCACTTCAAATGCACAAGTCAATTTTTTTATTTTAAATTATTGGAAACAAAGCTACCAAATAATAATAGTGAGGCTGTCCTGTAATCTCAGCGTACTGCTAAGTGTTTATCTGCAGCTCAGGTTACTGTCCTGCAGGTGGGCTGCATACACAACAGTCAAACAGCGGTGCTAAGAGAACAGATGTCCATTACTATGAAGCTGAGTTGAAAGAATGAGGACATGATCTTCAGCCTTCATACTGTTGCTTTAACCAGGGGCTGAGTGTCAGACACAGACACTGAGAGTAAACGATTTTCCTGCTTTTATTTCCGGTCATCCTGCAAACCAGTTTTTAGTTTACGGTCTGTAAATGTATTTTCCAACAGGAAGTTCATTTTAAAGCATTAGAAACTATTCAAACCAGTTCAATTTGATTTTATTTCAACAGTGCCAGTAAAGTCAGTAAGTATTAAAATAGTTTTAGAAATTTGGGGAGTTTATTTATGAAAACCTAAAGTCTGAGATTTCCAAAGTTAATCACTCACACACACACACACATACACACATACAAATCACACAAGTACAAACCAAGACACATACCTGTCTACATCAACCCCTTCTAGTGAAGGGGCAAGTGGGGGCACCTCAGCAGCCCTACCCAACACACCTGCACACCTCTGAACATATAAGACCACACATAGCATGCATTTAGTTCTCAGCAGCGTTGTCGTTACACTGTATCCTTTGTCTTGTAAAGTGTGTTCTTTGAAGAGTTCTGTATTGTTTTAATTGTAAGTTTGGACTTTGTCATTTTTAAAGGTGTTTAAACATATTTCTGTCCAGAAGATTTGATCTGGATTAATATAAAAGATCTTGCTCCAATTTTTCAGTTGGGAGGGAAACAAATCATTTTTTTTAACAACATTTTGGATAATAATTTAGAGGTACAGAGATTTAGAAAATGAGAAATTAGAAGAACCTGTCCCGTCTACCTCACCCCCAGCCAATCGCAGCAGATGGCCACCCCTCCCCGAGCCTGGTTCTAGCTGAGGTTTCTTCCTGATAAAAGGGAGTTTTTCCTTCCCACTGTTGCTGAGTGCTTGTTCATGGGGTGATTTCATTGTTGGGTCTTTATGTAACAATATAAAGCACCTCAAAGTGACTGTTGTGATTTGATGCTATATCATAAAACTGAATTTAATTTGCTGGACTGGATGACTGAAGTCTGAAGAAACAAAAGAACCACACAGCCACAGCAGCCTGGCACCTCCTCCCCATGCTGGTCACCAGCTTCTACACGCACTGCTGTGGGACGGCATCCCATTCTTCAACAGCATGTGTTGCAAGTCAGTCACTGTGGTTGTGTTGGTCACTCCGGCATGAACAGCACATTCAAGCTGATCCCACAGTGTTCAGTGGGGTTGAGGTCAGGACAGGTCATTCCATCCTCTCCACTCCCAAATTCTGGATAAACCCCAGCTCTGTCATCTCGGAGGACAGAATTTGGTCCCGGACTGTGGAGATATGGGATTGCCACTGGTTGCAGAATTTCATCTCGATATCTCTGCATTGAGATTGCCTCCAATGACAATCAGTCTGATTGTCAGCACTTGGAGCAGCAGAAGCTCAAAACCAGAATAAACTGTTTGGCACTGGCAGAGAAGATTTAACAAGTTTCTCATTAAAAATTTTGTCCACTATCCCTCTACACACGTCCAAACAATCTCAGCCTTTCCTCTCTGACTTGGTCTCCAAACTGCTCATCCTGAGCTGTCCCTCTGATGGACTCATTTCTAATCTTGCCCGTCCTGCTCACTCCCAGTGAAGATCTTAGCATCTTCAGCTCTGCCTCCTGTCTTTGTATCGGTGCCTGGCTTCAAACCATACAGGTGGTGACCATAAAATTAGAATATGATGAAAAAGTTGATTTCAGCAATTCCATTCAAAAAGTGAAACTTGTATATTATATTCATTCATTACTCACAGACTGATGTATTTCGAATGTTTCTTTTAATTTTGATGATTATATCATAGCGGGTCTCACTACCATCTTGTAAACCTGTCACAAATCACCCCTGATGTTTGGCTCCACCCGAACCTGAACTCTCGTCACCTCTCGGGTCTGTTGTTTTGGATAGTCGAACCCAGGTATTTAAACTCATCTTCACTATTACAACCTTCTCCCTCTCATTCACACACACACACACACACACACACACACACACACACACACACACCCCGTCACGCTTCAACTGATTTTCATTTTTCAGAGCAGGTCTCCACCTTCTCCCTACTCTCACCAGAGATCCCAATGTTTGGATCAATTTTTCCCCTTGCTTTAGGGAAAAAAAGCCCGATAGTTTTACTTTTCTTTAGTTTTTATTCTTAAACTCATTAAAAATAAAAGATTTGGCATTTCTAACATCACATTCTACAAACAAATCCTCTCATTAATAAAGATGCCGCTACATTGCTCATGTTAGATATCAGTCCATTAATTGCTCTTATCTTAATGAGTCCCATTGGCTCAGTTGTCTCCACCAAAGCATGTACTGAAAGTAAAAATATCCTTAGAGTCAAAAAAAGATGTTGAAATTGAATGAATGGCAGTTTAAAGTCATTTGGATTGTGCTTTGTCACCCCCCCCCCGCCCCATCAGACTTTTTGCCTTTTATAAACGTGAAACACTGCAGATTACTTCATTTCAGCAACAGCCACCACTCTGAGGTAACGAGTACCTACAGAGCCTGCTAGCAGGTATAGGAGGCCACCTACTGGTGGCTGGGATTGATAACAGGCAGTGAGTGAGTTCAATGGGCATGTCTGATCAAGGTTGTTTGTGACAGAGCTCAAACCAATCATCCTTAGAAATGCAATACAATGCATCTGCATACATTTCAGTTAAAGAGGAACAGTATTTTAGTTTGAGCAGTGGAGAAAAATCCCTCAGCTTCTGGTTTGTGTGCTTTATTAATAAGGGGGTCAGTGGTGGCTACTTTGTCTGCTGGTGTAATTGGGCCCTCTGGTGATGTCGTTCAGGAGCTCGAGGAAGGCAGCTGGAAGTGCACCGGTAGAAGTGTGGATCTCAGACTCCGTGGTACCGAGGTCGGACATCACATTCCCAGGCTTCCCCTCTCAGTTTGTTTTAGGGAGTCTGGTAAAGATGAGAAACACGAAGGGACTTTCATTAAAAACTGAATTTTTCTTGAGCTCAGTCATTCAGCATGTACAGAATTATTAATAAAGATCTGATTAAAGTTGTTATAAGATCTGCCCCCCAAAAACAAGCTTTTTCCTTCTGAGGTCATCTTTACTCCAATTTCAGTTCAAGGTTCTTTCAGTGCCATAATTCATGTCTCACTACAAACCAGTCCTTTTGCATCTTTTAGGTAACTGCAGTACCTTCAGTTCCCTCTCTTTAGTTTCCTCCAGTTATTTTGACTTCATAGGACCGAATATCCACTGAAATTACAAAACCCACTCTTCATCTGAAGCCCTTACAGATTTTCCTCTGTATGCTTATGTTCATTATATTTGTATTGTATTGATGTGAGCTCACCTTCCAGAATGGCTGAGACTTTGCGCAGATAAAGACAATAGTGATTCATCTGCATTTTAACATCTGGTTCAAAGAACGGTGAACAGTGAACAGCAACTCATTTGGATATTGTGTAAGACTAAAATTTAGAGGCATGGTTACAACTGTCTGCTGACTATAGCCACCGAACTGAACCTTGACGCCACATTTCTGGTTTTGGAGGATTTATGAATTATCTGACAGTTTTGCAGTGCGGCCCGTCCCAGACTGTACATTAGAACCAACTCCTGGATGCACCCAAGACTCCTGTCCAAAACCAGTGGCTGACGTCACAGTAGCTACATGTATGCTTTATACGAGCTGTGCAGAATGTTGTGCGCTGTGAACAGAGCCTGCATATACCACAGCTGTAGCGCCGTCGAACCCTTTCGATGTCAGTCTTGGTCAGTTTCTCTCTCTGTCCCATTTCCTTCGCATCCTGCTTTGGGAGGATGGTGGGCAGGCTGTTTGCTGAAAAAAAATCCCTGACACAGGAGTAACCATCTCAAAGTGCCAAATAACCTTTACAGAGCTACACAGCTTCATTTTATATATGTGTTATTTTGGGCACTGTACCTTCCATAGTGCATGATGGAGGTGATGTCGTACGGCAGAGAAAAGGTCTCGCCCTCTTGCGTTCTGAAGTTTTTCTCCATCCCTGAAACACATATGCTGCTTTCAGTGAGAGCAGAAATTCACCAACCCAAAGATGCTGACATTAAAGGGCCCATTAAAAGTCATTTGTATATTTATATATATTTTGGGTAGAGAATATTTAGAATTTACTATAAATTTTCCAAGCCTTATGAGCCAAATAGTGTGACAAACGATACACAAGGAGACATTACCTGGCATAATGTTATTGTGAATGATGATGATGTACTGCTCACGGTCCATCCTTGTGTGTTCATGGTGGAAACCCAGAGCGTGAAGAATCTCATGAGCAATGTTACCCACAATGCACTGGGCCCCGACAAAAACAGGCTGCTCACCACCCTTGAAGCCCACATATGACGCACAGCTAGAATCAAACTGCAGGTTAGTTTCCAGTTTCTTACCGAGACACTCATTAATCCCTGAAAACCTGTTAAATGTGAAGCAGCTCATTAACCCTGTGAGCTCTGCATGTGAGCAGAAACATTAGCGTCTGCTGCAGCTCAGGAAAAGCAGCAGCCAGAGGTTTGTGTCATTTCCTTTGTGTCACGGTGAAGGTGCTGAACGTCAAAGTGAAGATTTCCACTGATCGGCCAATCTGTTTCTACCCTGACAGTCATGAGCTGTGGGGCATAAGTACCAAATTCATTGTGTGTAGTTCTGTGGATGGACACTACTGAGCCACTGTAACAGTTATTAGATTTGGAGACATCGGATGGACAAAACATCCTGGGAATGCCGACCTGTCTTTGCGGTACAGGCCAGAGGTTTCTGAAACTAGGACGTCATGTTCTCGTGTTACGATACAGAAACTTCAGAACAACGTACCCTGTGCTGCTTTTAAAGAGCAGGTAGTTTTGCTCAATGGTTCGCTTGTGGAAGGATAGACAGGTGTGCTTGGACACCATCTCCATGGCAGAGAGAACATCATCTGTGCGACCAGCTGGAAAACAAACCGGCAGTAACATACAGATCTCTGTAAGGTCGTATGCTTTTTAATGCACATGCCATACTTACCTAAATCTGGGCTAATGACATATGGTATCTCCAGTGTTGGCCAGCTACTGCCCGCTGCGTTCCTGTCACTCTGCAGAAGAAAGAAAGAGTTCATTGATTGCCCAGGAAACTTGTTTAAATCACATCGTCGCTCCAAATGATCAGAGACAGTTTATACCATCATGTTCAAAGGTTCTGCAGAGAGCTTCCCCAGACTATCCACAAACTACATTCAAAGATAGACACAGCTCCTGGGTGTGAAGCTGGTGCAGAAGCACCTGAAACTCTGTTTAATGGCCAGCAGGGGGCAGTGCCCGATCGCAAAAGAATGATGTTCATTAGTTTACAGGAAAACGACCCTTTTAGCGCTTTTGATAGAGGCCCTTTACTAAAGACTTTTCTGGGGAGTTTGTGGTCATAGTTGCTGGTTTCAAGCTGGATTGAATTTGTTTTGTAAATTATTCAAAGACAAATTGCTGTTAGCGCGTCTCAGTCAGATCCAGCCTGTACTCATGTCTGGATTCAAAACGCCAAGATGGCAGAAAAGCTCAGCTGGACGTTTACTAGAGGTTCCACTAACACGGCGGTGCCTATGTCCATCTTTTATGAACAGCATGATCTAAACAACCAACTTTAGATTTTTGTTAGAGCATCTCACCAGAAGCACCATGTCCCCTTCTGCCAAATCATAGTTTTTGGCCATCAGCTCTAACGAGAGGAGAAAAGGTCAGCATTAAGACACCAAACAGCTTTAATCTTCCCTCGCTCACAGGAGCTGGGTGAAAGAAAAGATTCTGGAATATTACTCAAATTATTTAGGAGTTCATTTTTCATGAAATGGAACAAGAAAAGTGCAGGTTTCTTATTTATGCTTTAAAAATGTTAACTTTGCTCAGGAAGCGCCAAAAGGAACAGGATGCATTATTTTTAATATTCAATTTGACCTCCTCAGGCAAAGTTTTTACATTTACAGATGTAATCAGTCATTTTCACCATCAGTGAAGCAGGTGGCACCCGATAGCATTAAGGCTTCCACCGCTCATGTGTAAAGCTTTGGTTGATAACAGGACACCATGACTGGAACAGTTTTACTTCATTTTAAGTACAATTTTGTTTTATTTGGTATATTGAAGGCACTGTTTCCTGAACGGCACTGATAATGAATATCAAGCACTTTGACGTGAATCCGACAACGTTGCCTGAAGTTTTTGTCAATACAGAAAATGTGAGAGAAAAAAAAAACACACACACACACACACACACACACACAATTTAATGCAACAAAGCCAACATTAAACCCACAGAGCTGCTCACAGCTGTACACTGGGTGTGTGCAGTTAGGTACAGGTGTAAGCCTGAAAATAAATCATAACCTGAACACTGACCGTTAGACTCACCTTCTAAAGTTTCTGGGTTTTCCTCCATGTAATGCACCGCCTTGATTAGCCAGTCATTCTTAAGTGCTGCAAAAACAAAACACATTTATACTTATATATATATATATATAATATCAATATGTTGACTCCTTCAGACTTAAACTGGAACAAATGATACCTCGTTTGGCTTCCAGCAGCGGCCTGCAGTACACTGAAACACAGGAGAGTCCAAAGGAAAAAAAAAAACAGAATAATGATTGACTTTTTACCATCTTTCAGGTTTTCAGCACACACAAGAGCTACAAAGAGTAGATGCAGCATTTTGTGTAAGGTCAGGACACAAGTGAGGCTCCCAGCTCCTCCACCTCATTAATCACAGTAAAATCAGCTGTGAGCTGCTGCTTCCTGCTTCACTCCTGTGAAGCTCACAGGAGGCTCCGGAGTTTTAATATGTCAGTACATGCTGTTAGTGTACTCAGATCTCTGCTCCCCACCTGCTCCCATAAATCACAGGTCCTTAAATAAAAGTGTAAGTATACATATAGCATTTAAAGCAAACAATACACTGAAAAAGAAATCCCCAAAACTAAAACATTGTCATAACCATAACACTAAAATAAACCAACTCTAAGAAAATAAAAAAAAAAATTTCATATGTTGTAGTCATTTAATGGTTTCTGCTTATTAACTGTGAAGATCAAAATTATTATAGTGTCTTTATCTTACAATATAAATCACTTTGAGGTGACTGTTTGGTGCTTTATAAATAAAATTGAATGGAATTGAATTGCTTTGACTTGCTGCCTTTCCCTTCATTCGTTGAATTGTGTTAAACAAGCAGTGTGAAAACCTTTGGGATAATTCCCTGTTTTCCCCAAAACTGCATTTGTCAGCCTTACTTTTTTCTTCTTCTTCTTTTTTTTTTTCTTTACAGATTATTGCATACAAAAGTTATGGAGCACTTATAAAATATGGTATCAGTGGTAAATACAACCTAAGCAGAATTGCTTAGTTGTTTTTGTTGTTCTTCTTCTTCTGTCTCTTCTTCTTCCGCCCACTCCCTTTAGGGGGCGCCACAGCGGATCATCAGCCTCCATCTGTCCATCTTTGTAGTTATTTTGATATTAGCTGCTAACTCTGGTAGTAAAAGTACAAAAGTACTAGCTATGGCACAAATAGTAGTCATGTTTCATTACATGATGTTTTGACAGTAACAGAAAAACTACAAATAAGGAATAACTTATTTAACTGAGAAGTTAAAGTGAGTATATATTGTAAATGGGAAAGGTGATTATATAATGATTATGTATTAACCCTTTAAAAAAAAACTCCAGTCAGGAAGAAATTGGATGCATTTTCTCATTTCACTCCTAACAAAATCTCAATATGAATGCTGTAGTGGCTACATCCCTCTTTTATTTACAGTCTATGAAACAAGCCTTTTAAAATCCAAAGTTATAATGAAAAGAACAATGGCAGGAGCAGTGAAATGAGCTAAGTAGAGATTTATTCTCTAAGGTACTCGGAGCACAAGAGATCATCAGGACACAATCTAATTTATTATGGGATGCGACGAACCACTCTAGCCTGCCTTCCTACATTAAAACTATAAGTGTGAAGTACACAGAAGAAGTAGTGGAACACACAGAATGTACATACCATATACAAAGTTTATATTCTGTGGGGAGAGTCTGACACCAGGGTAGTGCTGCAGAAAATCATCAGGGAATTAGACTGGGAAGCATTTTCCCGAGGTACAAGTATGCGCATGTGTAATAACTACTCCAGACCACATGGTGGCAGACATGTACCTTACACATGCGCACACAGTTCGTCATCGTCACAATAAGAAGAAGACAAAGTATTTCCGGTAAAAAAAAAAATACAAACACATGGGATAAAGATTTCAGAAGGTAACGCTGCATTTCTTTCTTCTTTTCCTTTTCTAACGGTACTCTTAGTGTCGAACAGGGAAAAACGCAGGAAGCTGCAGTAGAAATGTATTTTAATGTATTTTATTAGCGTCCAGTGTTTCAGCTCTCAGCACCTCCAGCAAAGTGACTCAGTCAGCGCTGGTTTTTCTGTTCGCTTTTTGTCGCACACAGCTTCACGACTACACAACTACACAGTCCGCGTGAAGCTGAAGCTTTGGCTCATTTGGACTGAGTTTAAACGAGATCAGCTTAGTCACTAAGCTGGAAGTGTGCAGTTTAACAAACAGTCTTCTGGTTGGTTTCTAATAAACCAGTTTGTTTTTAATGTCTGCAGGACTCTATGATATAGTTTAGCTTCTGTTTTGTTTCCTACACGTGTGGAAAGTGTGGAACTATTAAAAAGTAACACGTTAAACTTATTGGTAAGTGTTAATCAGTAAAGTCAGTCTATTGTGCTTCAGTGTTGCAGTCATGACCAGGTGGGCGAGAGCTAACAACATCCACAAACACAAACCAGCCTCGGCCACTCCCTGGAGTCAGCTGAGAGCAGGACGACAAGCAGGAGCAGGAGGACGAGGCGGCTCAGCTGGTGGTACAGAAGATGCTCTGAGGAGGACACAGCCTGGTGGGTCTACTGTAAGGAAGCCCAGCTCCAAGAAAAAGGAGTATGCCAACGAGGATGTGAACGGCTTCCTGGAGTATCTCCGGCAGAGCGGACAGCAGCTGCCTGAAGGAGGTGGGGAGGGAGAGCAGGAGTTTAGGGAGGAGGTGCAAATGGCTCTGAAGAAAGACAAGAGAAGAGAGGACAGGAGGATCAAAAGACAGAGCGATAAGAAGAACAAAATGGTGAGTGATTTTAAACTGAATGTCACAAGTTTCTGAAAGTCAGAGAAATGAGTTTCAGGAAAAATATTTTCCCGGCTCTGATGTTTAGGAGAGTCCCAACATGGTCACAGTAGCCAGCAGGGACTACACTTACCAAAGAGGTTATTCATAAACCCGTGTGTGATAAACATAACATTTGTCTGCATTTGAAACTCTGGAAAACGATAGTCTCAACACCAGTTCATCAGTTTTTTTCTCCAAATGTAAAAGAGCCCACCCACCACTTAAATCACTATCTAGATCTCGCTCTGACATATGGCATAGAAACTGAACACTGTATTCCCTGAAAACCCTCTTCTGTCCAATCATTTCTTAATAGCAGTTAATTTTACAATAATGGATTACACAGCAGTGGGGAATAAATTCCGTTACAGCAGATGTCTTTCTGAAAGTTCTGTAAATAGATTTAAGAAGGTCATTCATCCTCTTGAGTGCCGTGTGCCCCCACAGTGCAGAGCAGGTACCTAAACTACTCACAGAGGTTCATTATCTCATCAGTACTGTCACGGCCTCTCTGCGGTCAACACTATCGACTGACAGAGACCAGAAAACACCTTTAGGATTACTTTTTGTATATAAATTAGGACTCTTTTTCATGGTTAGTTATGAAGTTCCACAGGGTTCTGTGCTGGGATGAGTACTTTCACGTTATACATGCTTCCCTTGGGTGATATTATAAGAATACACTGCATACATTTTTACTATTACACAGATCAGTTAGGCATTCCTTACAGACAGAAAGGTCTGGATATCCTGTAAAAATGGTGTCTACTCAGATACTTACACTGGATGAGATTAACTCGGCCTCCAGCAGCACTGTGAGGAATCTTAGAGTCATTTGTGATCAGGATATGCCCTTCAAAATCCACATTAAACAAATGGGGATTTGAGGGCAGGAATGTGAGCTACTGCAATCTGTGGTCATCTGTGGAGCACTGCAGCTGCTGAAATCTAAGATCTTTGCAGGATTCAGGATGGCCTTGGTGTCCCCCCTGTGATGATGCATGAATATACCTATTTTAGATTTTTTTTTTGTTTTTCCCACCTCACATTAATAAGACTGATACGATCATTATCTTTTATAGAAATTCAAGACAACAGCAAAAAGCAGCACAGAGCATTAATTGTTTGTAACAGTATAATAATACTGTGCCTGTCACAGTGTTTCAGTGTGTGTAAAACTGCAGCAGTGAACATCACACCTGTTAGGAGACACCACGGTGGCTGTAAGTTGAACTCTGCCTTATCCAGTCATGTGACCCGTCACGTTTTCATCACAGTGCTGTTCAAAGGTCTTGAGCCACCCCTCATTCCTTTATATTTTGCTTCCAAAGAGCCAGACTTTGTTGCTGAAGAACCAGTTAGTGCACATCAAAGTGACTGGGACTTACTTTAAAAAGTTTTTAAAAGGTCTTGAGTTTTTATCTCGGTGGACCCCTGATGTTGTCTGTGATGCTCCCCTGACTCATCGCTCATTTCTGCCTCTCCGCAGTTGTGTTTTAACTGCAGGAAGCCCGGTCACGGGTTGGCAGACTGTCCAGAGGCCGACAGAGACAGGGAGATGGGCCGAGGCATCTGCTTCCGCTGTGGCTCCACCGAACACGAAATCCATAAGTGCAAAGCTAAAGTGGACCCTGCTCTGGGTGAGGAACACAGGGACACTAACACCTGGATGACTGTACTAGATCTGCCTGTAACGCTGCTGTAATCATGCTGTTTCTTTCAGGTGATTACCCATACGCAAAGTGCTTCACCTGTGGTCAGACTGGACACCTGTCACGGTCCTGCCCTGATAATCCCAAAGGACTTTATGCACAAGGTACAAACCCAGATTTTCATGACATCATGTCCTTAGTTAGTAATTCCACCCTTAGTGACATAGCATAGCTGATTCCAGGTCTGCAGTTTACCCAGAGTCTTTAAGCTCCAGTGCTAGGAGGTCTTTCATGTAACCTTGTATTGCTCTGAGTTAGCTTGATTCAGAAAACAGAGCTGCCGAGCATCAGCAGTCAGAATTCAAGTGTTTGTGTTCATTGCAGTAGAGAAAAATTATTAGGTCATCAGCACCTTCAGTACAGCCCCTGTGTCTTTTTATGTGTCAGATATTAACACACTATGCATCACACCTCTAAAGGAGACCTGTTGTACTCATTTCTAGCTTTATATTTTATTCTTGGAATCTACAGGAGCTTTGCATGATTGGTTAAAATAACCCTTTATGATGATGATAACAGAACTCAGCTCTGTCACTTGTATTTTTAATGTGCTGAAACCTGAAGTCCAGCTGCTGATTTATTTATTTATTTTGCAGGCGGTCGCTGTCATATCTGTGGGTCAGTGGAGCATTTTCAGAAGGACTGTCCAGAGCACCAGACTGCAAGTGAGTCCCTTTGTAAACGGCTGGTTTCAGGATCCCTGCAGTGTCTCCTAGTTGAGATACCTCAGTATGCTGAAAATTATTACTTGTGAGCAAGGTTGCTACATCACGCAGCAGTGCCACAGATTTATGAGAAACCATCTTAGACCTGGCATGGGTCTGTAACAGACCTGGTTCTAGCCTGTAATGTGAGAGTGGGTAGCTTGTAATAATGGGAAACAATTCGGGTGGGACATGGTCTGTTGTTTCTTTCCCTTACTTCCTCTGGTTCTTATTCTTTCCCTCTTCATGTACTTCCAGGTAATTCAGTGACAGTGGGCTGGCTGTCCAACAATATGAGTGCAGACCACGAGGAAGTGCACATTCCAGTAAAGAAAGCCAAACCCAAGCTGACTAAAGTGGTGATGTTCTGATCAGAGAACTGATCATCATATTTCTCTGACCCACCTCACCTTCTGGACTCTAATAAATGGATGGATTGCCCTCTAACGGGCAGTGAAGTCTACAGATATGTTCTGATTGTCACTGATATATAAACAATGTCTTTTTAATGAAGAGTTGCTGGATAAAATAAAAACTTGTTGGGTTTTTGTTTTTTTGCTAAGTTTTTCCCCGGCTTTAAAGTTGGAATACACCAAACTAGGTCCAGGTCCAATTCAAAACCAAAAGCTTCAATAATATGTTAGTTTAAATGAATCAACACCCCCGAGTCATGCTAACTTGTCAGAATGCTCGAAGCACAGTTCGAGGAGGAGGAGTAGCAGCAATCTTAGACCCAAAGATCCAGAGTTTTAGTTCATCTGAAACTCTGACTCTTAGTCTTGTTCACCCTAATTGGAAAATTCAAAAACCTGTTTTATTTGTTATTATCTGTCATCTACCTTTATCTGATTTACCTCACAGATGCTTCTTTGAGTACAGTTACCCCTGATATTTATTTAGATTCTTTTGCTTGGATTAACTTCTATAGTTGCTTCCTCTAAAACGTGTCTATTAGACCTGATTCCTACAAAACTGCTCAAAGAAGTTCTACCATTAATTAATGCTTCAATCTTAAAAATAATCTGCCTTTATGGATTGGGTTTTGAGGTGGCAGTAATTAAACCATTACTTAAATATACTTTTATTTATAACATTTATATTAATGTAATTGTAAAAGTAAAATGTATTATAATATTTTAATTAAAAAACTATGAAACAGTTTATCAGTCTGTTGTCCAATTACTTTTGAGTCTCTGAAAAATGGATCCTGTGTATAAAAATGGCTCTAAGTCCCTAACAGCTGATTTTTGTTACTTTTGTTAAAGCCTTTGAATTAAAGTCTACACCTCAGTCACTGCTTGATTGATTTTAAAACCTTGGTGGTGGTGGTGTACAGAGGGAAAATTACAAAAGCTGCCACTGTTTAAAAACTTATGGCTTTAACTGTATGTAAAAGATGGCAACAGCTACTGATGCCACCCATCGGTTGGTGAAAACTCAAGATTAGTTTCCACTGTGTTTTGAAACTGGATATGATGAGCAGGAGTGACTAACAGTTTGTAAGCAATAAGGCTTCATCCTCCTTTCTCACCCAAAATGGGACCACAGTAAGCTAAATGTGTCAAATATGACCAAAAGCTAATCAAAAAGTCTCTCCTCCCTCATCCAGCTTGTTGAATGGCAGCCCATTTTTGTTTCCTATAACTGCAAATTAACTAACACTGGATTTCAAGGTTCAGAATTTCTTTTTGTTTCTTTTTAGGTGGAATTTAGATCTCAAATTAGGCTCTGAACTGTTTTTGCATGGCATTATGTTTGTAATACACTGTTGTATCAGCAGTGCTCAGCATCACAAACATTCTTTATAGATTTCCCTATAGTGTGTTTTTCTGTGTGGATGTGGACTACAGCTGGCTACATTATCAGCACATCTGTGTGCAGTTGTGTCTCTTGTAATGTGGAGGCACGGCCACTTGGAGGCAGTACTAGGTCATTCTGAGCTTCTCTCCTGCAGCAGATTTTAGATGCTGAAAATGTTGAGATCATATCCAATATGTGCATGTATCTGGCATTCACCCAAAGACATGGATCCTCACTAAGCAGCAGGCCATGCTCTAAAAGAAATCAAAAATGATAGAAATGCACTGAATGAGCATGTCTGATTCTCACAGAGCTAAAATCTGCTACAGTGGAAACACTCATTGTTTCAGAGCTGCAAAATACATTTCCTTATCATGGGCATGAGGCAATAATGTGATAATATGGAAATGTGTTTGCAGTTTTCACAGCGTAGTGGGGGGCTGATGTGACTGATCAATAAGACACCCTGACTTGATTATAAGCTGAACCTCAACCATAAAACACTGGCAGCTACAGAAAGGAGGCTGCAGCTCACAGACTCACAGGAAGCCTCAGAAACAACAGATCATTTTTTTGGAGTTTGCTCAAATGCTTAATCCAGATTTTTTTTTTTTTTTTTAGATCAAGATAAAGATTTGTGTTTTGAGTGAAACAGCAAAGATCTCCGTTTGTGTTAGAGGCATGACTTCCCCCGGAGAGCATGGAAAAACGCTCTTACATCACTGATGATGCAAAAGCTTTCTTGGAAATCCGGTGCAGTCCTCAGCAGACGAGCCTGCTTTAGTTTATGAGAAAAACTGTAAGAATAAATGCTGACCTGATGCAGTGCTCTTCTTTAAGTAGTTCAGTTATGGTAAAATATATTTCACTTCTAAGGTTTTACATAATATTGAATACATAAATTAATATAATTTAATGGCAGCTGTGGTTTTGGTTATAAACCTGGAGCTTGCACAGTTTGAGGTGTTATCTCTCTGTGGCGATTGCAGTCATCTTAAATATTGGGTTTTATTGGCCGGGACTCCACATGGTGTTTATGTTTCAGCTGTAACCTCTTGGATTAATGTCCAAAAGACTTAATCAAAGAAAGGTCTTACAGAGGAAATGGTGTAGCATGGATATTTGTTTTATATGCTTGCATCTTAATGACAGTATGTTTCACTGATTTGCTCATATGTTGGAAACTTTACACATAAATTTAAGGAGTGAGTGGGGGAGAGTGGCTCCCCTCAGGAGACGCCCCCTGTGCCTGGTCTCCACACAGCTGGATTTATTCTCATGGAGTTGAAGTCAAACTGCAGCCAGACTACTGCTGCACGCTGCCAGCTCACAGCCCACAGAGGCAGATTATACAAAGTTTTCATCCTCAGGAGAGTGCACCACATAACAAAAGCACAGAGGCTTCATTCTCTTATGTCTCCTGGTTCCAATTTCAGAGAAGCTGAAAGGGGGTCTTTCCTCCAACGATTGTTTTTTATGATGTTAGATTGCCCAACATCTCGCCTCAGTCCTGTCCTCCTCTGAGTTTTTACTATATGTGCATATATAAATCTTCAGATAATTGTGGTCATATCACTATCATGATCCATTATGACAATAACAGTAATCACACACTGCCCTTTTAGATATATCAGCAACATGGCTCTAGCTCTAGCAGAGACTTTTCTCTTCTCATTTTTTTCTGCCCATTTTGTTTTGCATCTCTGGAGTCATTCTTTGTGTCCTAATGTTTTTGTTCTTTTACTTTTTAAGTCCTTTTGTGCCTCTTTTTAACCACTTTGCACCCTTTTGCACAGATGTGAGTCGGTGGTTCTTTTGTATCTGTTATATTTTAAAGTTTACGCTAACCCCCAATACTAACCCTCTAGCAGTTTTATGAATAATTAAATTCAGTTCAATCTTATTTAAATCACACAACAGTCACCTCAAGACACTGTATTGTAAGGTAAAGACCTGGCAATAAGTGCACATAAAATTTGTGCTGTTGTAAGATGGTAAAAAAACAAAAGGACTGGTACTTACAGCACTTTTCTACTTCAAAACACTTTTTACTAAAAGCCTCAGTCACCCAATCTTTCTCACTCACTCACGCACGCGCGCACACACACACACACACACACACACACACCTACCTGCAGGTCACCTACTAATCAGAAGGTTGGCGGTTCGATTCCTGGCTGTTCCAGGCCGCATCCTAAAGTATTCTTGGGCAAGATACTAAACCCCAAGTTGCTCTCCAGCACAAGCATTAGGGTATGAATGTTAGCCAATAAAAGCACTTAGCTTAGTTACACTGGGTGTGGGTGTAAGTGTGCTGTATAAGCACTTTGAGTGCTTAGATAGAGTAGAAAAGCATTATATAAGAGCTAGTCCATTCACACTCAAGCATTTTTCTTTTCTAGTCCTAAGCACCTTTTTTAACAGTCACACTCACATGGATGCATCAGGGAGCAACTCAGAGTTCAGTATCTTGCCCAAAGATTAGATTAGATTCAACTTTATTATCATTGTACACAAGTATACAACGAAAAATACGTTCCAGAACACCCATCCAACAGACAGGTGTCTGTGGTCATGCAGCCGTTATACGGGCGCTACGGTTGAAGATACTTCAACATGAAGTCTGGAGGAGCCAGGAAGCAAACCACCAACCTAACCATCTATCTCCTGAAACTTTGCCACCAAAAATGGAACCTGTCACCCTGGAAACCAGAAAAATTGAGCTTTTAAACTGCAGCTGAGTGAATAATTTTGGCAGCATAGTGTACATTATAGAGAACAGCTTTCTGGAAGTTATGCTGAGCTTCTTTTTGTAACAGTGATTTTCATGTGTGTTCAGTTTAGATGCTACATTGAGCATTAACAGGGCCAGAGAATGTCACTGTGGGTTGGTCAGGAGTTGTTCTCAGGCAGGCAGAAAGGAGTATGAACACTGAGTAAAGACTGAGCTGGAAGTCATTACAGAAGGACCAAGCCTAAGGAGCTTGACTCATGCACACAACATTTGCATTTGTCTGCTTAAGGCGACTGGGAGCAGGTAATGCAAACGGCAGGCAGCAGGAAGGATTCCTGAGTGGTACAGAGGAAGGAGAGATGAAAGCGAGCTACAGTTAATGATGCTGGAGAGGAGATCAGAAACCAAAGGCACCATGTGGATCTGGAGGGAGTCTATCCAAGCTAATAAAGCTGTCGCATCTGGCCCTCCAGCATCACCAGTAGCCACCAGGAAACATGTTTTTGTCTATCTGATCAGCACATATGTCACATTTTCCCCTTCTCACAATACAGACCTGTTTGTTTTATAACACATAACAACATATAAAAAGTGGATTAATATCAAAGGACAGCAGAGGCTTGTGTCCCATCACACATTAACAATAACATTTCTCTTAAAAATGAATCCAATCACAGCTTATGGGGAGTTCAGTTGTTGTAAAAATACATTTTATGTAAAATTTTGGGATAATTTTGCATAAAATGTTAAAAGTCTGCATGGACAACTTGTAAAGCTTTAAAACAATAAAGAAAAGAAGAAATGTCAAAACTAAAAAAAGCTAGTTAACCCGAAGAACTCAAACACAGGACAACATAAAAAAAATCATCCGTTTCGATGAGCAGCTTTGAGCAGCAGCGGCAAGGAAACAACTGCAGGTACGTTTTCCAGCAGTGACTACGATCAAGTAACCTACTGCTACTTAGAGCTTCTCCAATCCAGCTGGCGAAATCCAAAAAGAGCAGCAGCTCAGCTGGTCACAGCCTGTATTTAACAAATTAATTTCTCATTTCATCTCATCGCAAATAAATCAAACTGCTAAGAAACCATCAGTGAGCAGATAACTGTAAAGGTACAACTCTTCATGAGCTGTTTTCAAACAGAAATGGATCAACTTTAACAATAAAGCCTTTCTTTAATGTGGGAACTTTTCCACTCTCCAAACACTTTGTGTAATTACTGCAGTTCGGTCTTGCCTGCCTGTTCTCATCAACCAGCACCCACAGCTGACCACAATCTAAAACCTCTGTGTGCCAGTCTAAATACATGACCCAAGTCCCGGAGAGTGAATTGCTTTTTTGACCTCTCCTCCAGCATCGCTCTGTTAGAATCAACCAGCCTGGAAGTGCGTGAATGACTGCTTTATTCTAAAAAAGCTGAATCTGTGTACACAGGCGTGGACATATAATCTTATTTACTCCGTCAAAGTCCAGGTGGACAGGACTGAACAGTCCAGTTTCCAGTACTTCGCCCGGCTTTCTCAGGGCTCTTAAAGTTTTGGATGTTGGCTTCTTTTTCATTCATTTTCAGAGGAATGTTTTAAAGCCACTTAACACTGCCCCATGATTCATTCAAGTATAAAAAAAGGTACCTAGCTCCAGGTAAACCCACTGTTGTGTCCACACATAAAAAGCAACACAACAAAGAACCAATTCTGTAGCTAGTAGCTATTTGCAAGAACACAGTGATCAATGATGGCTGATCAAAGATCACACAGTTTAACAGGTATAAAACTTGTATGTTTGCAGCAACAAGCTGATTCCCAAATAGCTATTAGCTGAAAATTTGGTTTATCTTGGCATGGTGTGCAGTGTGTTCTTAAAAAAGTTGGAGGACAAAAGATGGTGAAAGGCCTAAAAACATTGGAAGTATCTGAACAGTAAGTGTAAGTTATGTCCTTAAGAAATAGGATGCAGAATGCAGAAAAGTACTGTCAGATCCAGCATGTAATACCATCTGGAAAACATCTCATTGGCTTCATTTTTCAATAATCCCAAACACACTGCCAATAAAAGCACACCTGGATAGAAAAACACATAATGGAACACTCCGCAGAACCTGAACCTCAACATCATTGAAGCAGCGTGGGGTCATCTTGACAGGGAACACCCCCAAGGGCAGACAACATCCAAAGAAGAGCTTTGCGTGGCCTTCAAGAAGCCTGCAGAATGATTCATGAAGACTGCTTAGCCCTAACACAGAGCTATGGTTGCCGGTATGCCCTTTAACACCATGAGTGTTGCTGCCGATACACTTGCATAAGCACACTTTGCATTACTG
>JAMQGT020008931.1:0-10021 GCA_024447675.2 Pterophyllum scalare | reverse complement strand
GGCAGTGTTCCAGCATGATAATGACCCCAAACATACCTCTAAGACATGGGCTTGGACATGGGCCTGGGCCCATCCCTGTGCAGGTGGGTTTACAGCTTCCTGATCAGCAGACCACAGGTGGTATGCATGGGCCACCTCACCTCATCCTCCCTCACCCTCAACACCAGATGCCCTCCAAGGGCTGTGTGCTCAGCCACCTGCTGTACTCACTGTACACCCATGACTGTAAGGCCACATCAGAGTCCAATGTCATCATAAAGTTTGCTGTTGTGGGACTGATCTCTCACAGTGAAGAGACAGCCTACAGGAGGGAGGTCTCCCGCCTGGAGAACTGGTGCCGGGAGAACCATCTTCTGCTTAACGTCAGCAAGACAAAGGAACTGATTGTGGACTTAAGCGGGAAGCAGCAGAGGGACTACCATCCATTTCTCATCAGTGGTGCTGAGGTGGAAAGAATGGGCACTTTCAAACACCTGGGAGTGGCTGTAACACTCAAGTTACTTAAAAATCTCACCTCAGGATGTACTTTACTAAAACTTAATGTAAAGGAGCTTAAACGATTTGGGCCAGAAAGTCTGGCTCATACAGGAGATATGAAAAGAATCAGACTCAAAGGCTTATGGGTTTGAACATTTCCAGATTGTGTACTTTTTTTTTTTTAAAGGAAATTGTAATGAATAAAATAAAAATAATTTTAAATGAAAGTTTCCCTTTGGTACAAATAATTTCTCAGCAACAATCTTGTTTCACAATCACAGTACTTATTTTCCCAGCTTATTTGGGTACACCCTTCTAATTTTACAAATCAGGCTTTAGTTCAACGTAACGATGTAAAACCACAAAAGAAATTTTATTGCATTGATCTCACAAGCTGTTTGCAACAAAACCTTAGTTTGAAGGGATGGTTCCAACCTGCCCATACCAGGTCCACTTCCTGCCAGTAGGATGTGTAGAGTCCGTAGAAGTCCTTAGCAAAACATACAAAAATCCAGAAGAATGTCTCTGTATGTGTGTGCAAAAGAGGACAAGTGCAGAATGGTGTGGTAGAGATCCTTGCTGCAGCTGGCTTAGTGCACTGCGCAGGGCAGCACGGTAAAAAATCAACCAGCTCGTCTGAGGGATTGGCTCGCCATCACATCAATGGATTGATCCAACTCACATCAAGTAATACAAATAAAACAAAACCAAAAAAAAACCTGACCAATCTCACAAGAGGACAGCTCAACATCACAAAATGGCGCTACCTCTAACCCGGCTCTTTTTTTTCGTGAACCTCCACCTCCTTTGTTCAATTAGCGTGCTCAAAGCTTAAGTTGCAGCCGAAAGAGAAAGAGGGAGGCCTGCACTTGGAGGCAATGTTTATATATTTTTCAGAAGTGGTGAAACCCTTTAATTACCGATCATGACAATAATTCACCATAAATAAAAAATAACTATTAATCAACAACTCTTTTCATGTTTATGAGAGTTAAGAGGATTTTTTAAATAAAGCCATAGTTAAATGTGGATTACAGTGACCATCTCACGGGACCTGTCCTGGACTCATCACATTAACATCACTGTGAAGAAGGCCAGACAGCGTCTCTACCTCCTCAGGCGGCTGAAAGACTTCAAGCTCCCACTCAAGGTGCTTGGGAACTTTTACACCTGCACCATCGAGAGTATCATGCATGGGAGCATCACCACCTGGATTGGAAATATCACTAAACAGGACTTCATGGCCTTTAAAAGGGTGGTTCATTCAACTGAACCATCAGAACCACACTCCCCAACCTGCAAGACATTTACACTAACCAGTGCAGGTTAAGGGCTATGAAGATCCTGTCATGAACTGGATGGAGGAAGAACTCACTTGCGGGACACAGAATCCAGAGAAAGCAAACAGTTTATTCTGGGGCAGATGCAAAATGGAAGAAAGTAAATAAAGTTTCCCTTCAAGGTCTCCTCTAGTACTGGGTCGGAGGATCCGTGGCCACACACTCTAAAATTCAATTCAATTCAATTTTATTTATATAGCACCAAATCACAACAAACTGTCGCCTCAAGGCGCTTTGTATTGTGGGTAAAGACCCTACAATAACACAGAGAAAATCCAACAGTCAAAACAGTCACTAAAATGTCCTCAACTCAAACGTCTTCTGAACAGGCTGGGTCTGCACAGAAACAGGAGTTACAACAGGGAATCTGAATTGAGTTCAAAATCACTGAGCTAGAGTACTGCACCTTACAGATACAACAATCTGGCGGAGACTGAGGAGCTTCTCCTATCATAAATAGACTACTCCTGATGAGCCTTCATCTGCAACAGGTGTGCGGATTAGGTGATCTCCCACAGGTGAAGTGCCAGCTACAGGGAGGACACCTTCCACAGCTGCATGTAACCAAAACACGTCCACAAACACGCCAACACAGAATGGGGAAGGGAGCAGGATAATAAAGAAAAACAAAAAGAAACTGGTGGCCAACCAGGGAGAGCTCCGGGGACTGTGACAGATCCTTAAACAGCCCAACCACCCTGGACACTCTCCCTTCCCCCTGCTACCATCAGGCCGGCGTTACCACTGCCTGAGGACTATGACTGAAAGGTTGAAGAAGAGGTTTTACCCACAAGCCGTCTGCTTAGCTCTGAACTGCATTATTATGCACAATGTAATTTATTATATTCTTATTCTATTATTCTATATATATAGTGTGTATAGCATATAGTGAATTACTTATTTTTATTCTTTTTATTTATATATTTTTACTAGTTATTTTCGGCTGCAGGTACTAAATACATTTCACTGTGTATTATACTGTTTATAATTGTGCATGTGACGAATAAACATTATCTTATCTTATTATCTTATCTTATCTAACTTGTTTGCTTTATAAGGAAACTCTGGGTCCAGCAATCAGTCCCCAAATCAGAAATTTTATACAGCTTCTTAGAATGATAGGCATATGTGTCTTTTGTGATTTATTATTGCTGAATGAAACATTCATTAAACAAAGCCTCTAATTACAATTTACTAACTTCAGAATAAATCCCTATTGAGTCCCAGACTTTGACATGGTTGTTAGCTCATGAAGGATTGGGGAGGTTGGTGAGTTGTTTGGTAGACTTTGATCTATATATGCATTCTTTTTTGAGTTCTGAACTAAAAAAATACACCTGGCTGTAAAGAGTAAAGGAAAAGGTTCACGTATGATAAGTAAAAAGAGTCTACATTTAGAAATAATGGCAGAAAAACTAAGTTTTTAAGTTTTTATAAAACCTTTATTTTCATCCAGTGCATTTGAATACAACATCAGCAGCTTAGCAAAATTTTGTCTGATTTTCTGAGTTGTTTTTTTTTTAACTACATGTGAATTTTCCCATTTGGGAAGTAGCTTTAAAGTTTTTTGTTTGTTTGTTTTTGTCAGTTAGCCAACAAGAGAAGAGTGAGATGATGTGTCAAGGCTGCTTTATAGTCACCTAAGCCCAAGTAAAGTTCCACCCACCAACATACTGAAGCAGAATGCCATGGCCCAAAAGAGGTCAGCCCTCCATTTCCATACTATACCATACACTCACCAGCCATTGTTTTAAGTACACTTGTTCAAATGCTCCTTAACTTAAAATGTCTAATCAGCCAATCACATGGCAGCACCTCAGTGCATTTAGGCATGTAGACATGGTTATGATAACCTGTTGAAATTCAAACTGAGCATCAGAATAGTGAAAAAAGGTGATCTAAGTGACTTTGAATGTGGCATGGTTGTTCTTAGAATTTTAGCAGCTGCTAATCTGCTGGGACTTTCCTACACAACCATGTCTAAGGTTTACAGAGAAGGTCTGAACAAGACAAAAAATCCAGTGAGCAGCAATTCTCTTAGAGAAAATTCAATGCTACTTCCAGAGATCAGAGACTGCTTTGACCTGATAGGAAGACAACAGTCATGCAAATCACCACCAGTAACAACCATGGTATGTAGAAGAGCATTTATGAACACAAGCAGATGGGCTACAGCAGCAGAAGACCACACTGGGTACCACTCCTATCAGGTAAGAACAGGAAACTGGGGCTACAATTCACACAGGCTCACCAACACTGGACAACAGACTGGAAAAACTTCAGCTAGTCTGATGAGTCTCAGTTTATGACCTTTATGACAACAGTGTATCCATCTCCTGATAGCCACTTCCAGCAGGATACTACATCATGTCACAAAGTTCAAATCATCTCAAACTGACAGTGTGTTCACTGCATTCAAATGGCCTTCAGTCACCAGATTCCCTTCCAATAGAGCACCTTTGGATTGTGGTGGAAAAGGAGATTCTCATCATGTAGCAGACAACTCTGCAGCAACTGTGTGATGCTGTCATGTCAACATGGACTAAAATCTCTAAGGAATCTTTCCAGCACCCTTTTGAATCTGTGCCAAGAAGAATTAAGGTAGCTCTGAAGGCAGTAGTGGGTCCAACCTGGTACTTACAAGGTGAGCCTAACAAAGCTTCTAAAATCACCATTTCATTCCACATAGTACAGTTCTAATTATATTTATTTGTATCCTGGTCCAAATTGTGGATAAATTATTTTAATTTAACTCATTTAGTGCTAAACAAGTCAGGCAAGCCCAAATTTATTTTCCTTTCATTACTTTGGGAAAGAGGAAGGGAAGCCTCCCCTTCATGTCACTGCATTTGTTTTGAAATTAATATTTAGTTGGATTGAACTTGGACATCAGTCACATTTACTGTGTCAGAGTTTGGGTTTTCAGTCATTTCAGGCATTGAAATAGAGTTTCATCAGACATGAATTCACCCAGTTATTTCCAGCTTACATCAGACTAAAAACCAGAGAAATGCAGTTCTACAGTGACACACTGAAGTCATCCATGGTTATTAGTGTGATAGCGGTCTGCTTTCCCAACTCCAATACACTCAATTACATTGAGTTTGACTGTTGACCGATTACATTATCTGACATTTCTATATATGAGACATAAATCAGCCATTCCTTCTGTTTCTTCATTATCTTTTTCTCATCTCTCTTCCTTGCTCTCTCTCTCACATATAGCATTCATGATGTGGATCACCCCAGGCAGCGTGAAACAGGCCTTAATCCATCACCAAAGGATTAGTTATGGACTGATAAAGCACACAGAACAGAATGCAGGATTTGAAAGAGGAACAAGTATCATTTTTGACCAGGACATGTCCTTCAATGCACAAATTAAACAAATATTTAAGAATTCTTTTTTGTATTTATGCAATATTTATAAAATTAGAAACATCCTTTCTCAGACTGATGCAGAAAAAAAGTCCCATAATGCACTGTTTCTTTTCATCCACCTTTATTTACTTGTTTATACTTCACTCTGTATTTAATCATTATTATTAATCTCTGGCTCTCTTCCACAGCATGTCTTTTGTCCTGTCTCTCTCCCCTCAGCCCCAACCGGTCGCAGCAGATGACTGCCCCTCCCTGAGCCTGGTTCTGCTGGAGGTTTCTTCCTGTTAAAAGGGAGTTTTTCCATCCCACCGTCGCCAAGTGCTTGCTCATACGGGGTTGTTTTGACTGTTGGGTTTTCTCTGTGTTATTGTAGGGTCTTTACCCACAATACAAAGCACCTTGAGGTGACTGTTTTTTTCTGATTTGGCGCTATATAAATAGAATTGAA
Source organism: Pterophyllum scalare (assembly GCA_024447675.2). Taxonomy (NCBI): domain Eukaryota; kingdom Metazoa; phylum Chordata; class Actinopteri; order Cichliformes; family Cichlidae; genus Pterophyllum; species Pterophyllum scalare. Next base: position 4,375 of record JAMQGT020008931.1, on the reverse strand, counting down.
TTGAATTGAATTGTAAATACAACAAATCGATTTTTCATTTTTTGGGGGGACAAATTTCAAAAATAACTTTTTGGCATGACACTGGTGAAAAAGTGAGAGAGAGAGATGCTGGTGTCACTGTCACACTGAAACCCAGTCAGCTCCAGCTGCAGGTGAGGTGTAGCATCATTCAGTAGGGGCAAAATCCCCAAAACAATTGTCGAACTCACCAGCACTAACTGCTGCATTCTGCTTCACTTACACATCTGTACTGCCAACCATGAACTCCTGTAGAGCTGGGAAGCTGCGGTGCAGGGCTCTGTTTGTGACAAGTGTCTTTGGAAAAGTTGCAGCTATGTTTGCAGTGAGATACAGGGGTTGGAGGATGTTCCATCGGTACCGAAGTGAAGGGAGCGCTGTATGTACACAGAACAGGATGTTGATGGAGGATTTCAGCTTTCCGGGGTATCTCAAAGAGTCTCCAGAAGTCATCGAAAAAAGTCACAAAATTTCCCACTAGTCACTTTTTTTAGGGGGGGGGGCGTTAGTGATTCTGAAGAGTCACTAAGTTGGCAACACTGTGTGTCAACTACGACCTCAACAAAGCAAACGGCATCACACAGCATAGGCTGTGATTGGTTAATCATTTGTTCTTCTTTTTTGAAGCAGTTACCAGACATCTGTTACATGACAATGCCTTCATGAGTTCAAAAGAGGAATTGCATGCTGAGTTATATGCATTGCTTGGGCCGGTGGGCCAAAAATAACATGTATAGACTCGAGGGCCAAATAAAGTCTGAGCCCGGGCCAAGTTTGGCCCACAGGCTGTAGTTTGGACACCCCTGTGTTAAAGTGTTATTGATCATCATAGTTCTTACTTTAAAAGACTGATTACTTGTAGACTATATTCATAGATTCAAATAATTTATTCACCCTCACTAAACTGTTAAATAAATTATTATATTAGAACTGAAAAATATACCTCAAACATGAACTATGAAAAATGTATGAATATAATAACCCTTTGTGTTGACTGTCAAGTCTGTTTTATTTATACAGCACATTTAAACAACAGAAGTCAACCCAAAGTGTTTAAAGACAAACAGATTTCACAAAAAATAAATAAAACTTTCAAAATACACAACAGGCTGAAAGGTGTTTTATTGTATTAACTAATAATCACATTGATTTAGTCTTCATTAAAATCTGTTCAGATTTGGCAAATTGATGATGATTAATCATACAAATCATGATACTATCTTCTATATAAGCTGCCTTTATTAGTTAAAAGTATCAGAAACTGGCCCTGCATTTATCTGGCACTTGATTGATACCAGCATTTGCAGTATTGCACACTGCTGTCACACACAGCTCAGGCCTTAATGTATTTTCTGTATTTCAGTTATGGAGACATTTCTTTGTGTTTTAATGTTTCGTAAATGTTGCTTCCAAAGTTGGTACTGTGTGCAGTAGCATGAACTTCTATATTTATCTGAGGCTGCTAAATGTAATAATAGACACCTGTTAAATTGAACTGTAAATTTTAAATGAGTACTGAAATAAGGAATCCTGGTTCCAAATTTGAATTTATTTACCTAATTAATTAATTTTATTTCATTTCAAATATTTTCTGCATTGTATTTCGTGTGATTATTTTTAATCTGTTAAAAGGACCACTAAATGCACTTTGGCTATTTATTGCATGCAGTGACTTTCTCTTACTCAGTTAAACAAAGAGAAACAAAATGTTTTTCATCATGGCCAGAGGGAAGCCAGGTATATCAGACACACAACACACCTCCTGCTTTTCTGTATTTCTGTTGGTTCACTCTAAAGACCCAGGAATGTCTCCTGTTTCATCATTTCAGAACACAACACAGCTGACATCAGGTGTAACACTTACGCCAGCAGTCAGTTTGTGCAGAGAAATATAAATGATGTGCATTTGTTGTTGCCCTTGAGTGCATTATTTAAGCCACTGTAGTCAGCCATCACTCAGGCTCCCACATTTGTCAGCACTATCACAATCTGATTAGACTGAGAAGATTCATCAGTTGCAGTTGTTAATTTTCCCTTGAGTGCCGTTCCATTAATGACGCCCTACAAAAACTCTGAAGGTTTAATCAAATTCCATTCTTCTTTTCACCCACGTCTTTACTGCAGACAGTGGAAAACATGGAGGTAGCTTCAGGTCTGAAAAGTGAAGCCATTGTGGAAGTTAATTCTTTAAAGGCCAGCAGGGGGCCATACCTGTGGTCAAAAAGACTGAAAATGGTCCTTGGCTGCCTTTTTCTATTACTTCAGTAAACACTTTCCTGATTAGTTTATTGGCTCACTGCATTGTCTCAGTGTGTTGGGTTTTCACTTTATTGTAGGGTCTTTATCTTACTTTATAAAACACCTTGAGATAACTGGGTTTTTTTTTCTGTGATTTGGCATTATATAAATAAACTGAACTGAACTGGATTGTGTTGGCTGAATATCAGCATAAATTGCAGACAAACACCAACTGCAGTTCACTAAACAGCTGTAAATGTTATTAAAACTGTTTGGTTTTTTTGGTATGCAGAAGTTATTAAAATTTTAATATCAAATCTGTTTTACAGTAACTTCACCTCAGATCACATCAAAATTAATTTGAAATTATCTGATATCTGTTGCTTATAAGCAGCAGACATTTTCAATAACAGCATGAGGTTGTGACAATCTGCTTCTTAGTTATTAATTCTGCCACAGATCTCTCCCAGCGGGTGTGAAGAGACTGACAGGCAGAAAAGCATAATAATAAAAATTATGCACTGGAATGAAAACACTTATTCAAAGCACATGAAAGCTTCTTTCAGGCTGTGGTGTGGTGCAAAGGGAGGACTAAAAATGACTAAAAATGAGACCACAGCTCATGTTGTGGTTGTGGTAATGAATGTGAAGACTTCAAAAACGTGTTAAGAGTAACTTCAAATAAGAGTAGTACATATTTGGGAAATTACCATCTCCAAATCTGATTAAATTGCATGATATTGTGTTAGATGACAGGAAAAGAAAATTAAACCCTTCACTGCTGAGTGGCCGATGCCCACTTTTTGAAAAGCCTGAGCTCTAAAATACTTTTAACCCTGATTATGTAGAATCTGATTGAAGAGCCCATGGTTGTGACAATTCAATTCAATTCAAATCCATTTTTTTAATACAGTGCCAAATCACAACAAACAGGTGCCTCAAGGCGCTTTGTATTGTGGGTAAAGACCCTACAATAATACAGAAAAAAACAACATTCAAAATGACCCCCTATGAGCAAGCACTTGGTGACAGTGGGAAGGAAAAACTACCTTTTAAAAGGAAGAAACCTCCGGCAGAACCAGGCTCAGGGAGGGCAGTCATCTGCCACGACTGGTTGGGGCTGAGGGGAGAGAGACAGGACAAAAGACATGCTGTGGAAGAGAGGCAGAGATTAATAATATGACTAATACAGATTGAAGTATAAACAGTAAATAAAGGTGAATGAGAAGAAACAGTGCATTATGGGACCCCCCAGCAGCCAGGCCTATACACAAACTAAGGGGTGGTCAGGTCGTCTAATCCAGCCCTAACTATAAGCTTGATCAAAGGCAAGTTTAAGCCTAATTTGAAAATAGAGGGTGTCTGTCTCTCGAATCCAAGCTGGGAGCTGGTTCCACAGAAGAGGGGCCTGAAAGCTGAAGACTCTGCCTCCATTCTACTCTGAAGTATCCTAGGAACCACAAGTAAGCCAGCAGTCTGAGAATGAAGTGCTCTATTGGGGTGGTATGGAACTATGAGGTCTTTGAGATAAGATGGGGCCTGATTATTCAAGACCTTGTATGTTAGGAGAAGGATTTTAAATTCTATTCCAGATTTAACAGGGAGTCAATGAAGAGAAGCCAATATGGGAGAAATCTGCTCTCTCTTTCTAGTCCCTGTCAGTACTCTAGCTGCAGCATTTTGGATCAGCTGAAGGCTTTTCAGGAAACTTTTGGGACAGCCTGATAATAATTTACAGTAGTCCAGCCTAGAAGGAATATGGATTAGCATGGATTAGCTTTTCAACATCAGTCTAAGAAAGGATGTTTCAAATTTTAGAAATATTGCGCAAATGCAAAAAAGCGGTCCTACATTTTTGTTTAATATGTGCATTGAAGGACATATCCTGGTCTAAAATGACTCCAAGATTTCTCACAGTGTTATTGGAGGCCAAAGTAATGCCATCCAGAGTAAATATTTGCTTTGACACCATGTTTCTAAGATTTGTGGGGCTGATTACAAGAATTTCAGTTTTATCTGAATTTAGAAGCAGGGAATTAGAGGTCATCCAGGCCTTAATGTCTTTAAGACATTCCTGCAGTTTAACTAATTGATGTGTGTCATCTGGCTTCATCGATCA
>JAMQGT020008927.1:0-37030 GCA_024447675.2 Pterophyllum scalare | reverse complement strand
ATGCCACCGTAGGGGCCAACTGGGATTTTTTTTTTATATATATATACTGTATACACACACATACACACAAGTGTTGCACTAGCTGTACTCTGTAAATTCATACTTATATTCATAAACTCAAAGATTCTGCTAGTTGAAACTTTTACTGTTAAGCACTGTTACACCTGTTTTGTATCTTTGTGTTGCTTTACAGAAGAAAGAATGAACTGTTAGCTAAATCTGCAACACAAAGTCTTTGACTGTTTTCCTGAGATAGCTGCAGAAGAAGAGTCTTTAGGTTCAAGTGCAATAAGACAAATGCCACAACAATAGAATAGCTGATGGTTTTTCTAATGCCATTGAGAAGGGAGGTAGAAGGTCAACCTGGCAATGCTGCTTTTCAAGAAAAAAAACACTACTATACAGCGCGGCGAGATGGGAAGAACCTCAACACTGTCATGTTTCATGGTGGGAAACTGAGGATCAGGAGTCATTCATCCAAATGTTACCACCAATATCAAAACGTCAGTATGGCCTTTCCAAGTGAGAAAAATACACCAGAAACCAACTAGTGCTTCTGTAGGTGTGGCAGTGGCGCAGTGGGTAGGTGCTCACCTTGCAACCAGTGGGTCGTGGCACTCGAGTCCCCGTCATTGTGTCCCTGGGCAAGACACTTAACCCACATTGCCTAAGTGTGAATGTGGTTGTGTGGTCGGAGGGGCCCTAGGCACGAATTCAGCAGCCGTGACTTCTGTCAGAGAACATTAGTAGCTTACCACCACCAAGTGTGAATGAATGGTGCACAGAATTGTGTAAGTATCTTCCGCTTGTTCCCAGTATTGCGCTCTTCTGGACAGAGATCTTGAGATGTCATTCCAGGAATCTGCTGTAGCCATTCTCCCAGTTTGGGTGTCACTGCCCGGAGTGTTCCAATTACCACGGGGACCACTGTTGCCTTCATCTTCCAAATCCTTTCCAGCTCCTCTCTGAGCCCTTGGTATTTGTCAAGCTTCTCATGTTCCTTCTTCTTGATGTTCCCGTCACTTGATATTGCAACTTCTATCACTACCACCTTCTTCCTTTGTTTGTCCACCACTACGATGTCCGGTTGGTTAGCCATCACGTTTGTCTGTCTGTATCTGGAAGTCCCACAGGATCTTAGCTTGGTCATACTCAACTAGCCTTAGGTACGTATCCCATTTTGAGCTCTGGAGTTCCAAGTCACACTCGGCACAGATGTTCCTATATACTATGCTGGTCACTTGGTTATGGCACTCCATGTATGCCCTGCCTGCTAGCATCGTGCACCCTGCTGTTATATGGTGGATTGTCTCAGGGGTATCTCTGCACATTCTGCCCCAGGGGTCCTGCCTGGTGTGGTAGACCCCAGCCTCTGTGATGCCAGGAACAATATATATATATATATATATATATATATATATATATATATATATATATATATATATATATATATATATAAAACAGAAAACACTCAATATTTAAACTGTCTAAAAAATTACAAATACACCCTATCAAATGAGCCCTCTGTACAAAAGACATCTGAGCGACAGCGTGATTAAGCAGAACCGGGTGAATGACGGTCTCACCAGAAACACCACTGACTTAGGTGATTTAGCTAAACCGGGTGACTGAATCAAGTGAACTGACCAGAAACACTGCAGCTTGACATGAAATGCAAGTGAAATGGATCACATTACTCAGTGACTCAGATTAACCCAAATCCGTAAAATTAACCAAGTTTACCACCACTAGTGTGTTTTGTTTTGCTTCCCTTGTCTTGTTTCCCCAGTGAGTTCAGCTGTGTTCCCCAGGTCTTTCCTGTCTGCCCCGTCACCCTTCAATATATTTATTCCTCAGTTCTCTTTTTAACCTTTGTCACATCCTCCCCACCTTCCTGCTTATTCCCTTGTTTTGTGTTTCCAGAGATTCTTGTTTTTCCTAGAAGTGGGTTTAGAGTTAGCATTTCTTGTGGATTACTTTGAATTTGTTATTTTGAATAGCCAACAATCACGGCTCATTTTCATTTCATTCTTGAGTTCTGCATTTGGCTCCACAACCTGCTTGCTACACAATATAACATTATAAATTATTTCTAAATCACTCCATTTAATACAGAGTCCCAATTTTTTGAACAGATTGCTAAAGTACGTTATCAAATGTACTTGTGAGGCAGATGTTGGACAAAAAATGAGTTGCTGTGGCCAAAAAACTTGCATTTTCAATCAATTCAACTGAATTTTATTCACATAGCACCAAATCAGAACAAACAGTCACCTCAAGGTGCTTTATAGTGTAAGATAAAGACCCTACAATAATTACAGAGAAAACTCAACAGTCAAAACGACCCCCTATGAGCAAGCACTTGGTTACAGTGGGAAGGAAAAACTCCCTTTTAACAGGACCAAACATCCAGCAGAAACAGGCTCAGGGAGGGAAAGCTATCTGCTGTGACCAGGGCTGAGGGAAGAGAAACAGGATGAAAGACAAACTGTGGAAGAGAGCCAGAGATTAATAATAACTAGTGATTAAATGCAGAGTTGGGTATAAACAGAGCAAAAAGAGGTGAATGAAAAGAAACACTCAGTGCATCATGGGAAGCCCCCAGCAGCCTAGGCCTGTTGCAGCATAACTAAGGGATGGTTCAGGGTCATCAGTGCACTGTGTGTTGACACATCATGGCTCACACCACAGTTCATGTTATTTTTTTCACTGAATGTTCTGCTTCAGACACCTTAGCATGTTACAGTTGAATATTAAAAAATATATAATAAAAATGGCATGCTTCTGGTTTCACCCTTTACCAGACACATTACCTTGGGGCTATTAAAATGAACTTTTCATGTAAAAACTGTTGAGGATAATGGTGAAATTTTACAGCACAAAGTGGACTTGTAGAGAAGATGATTCTAAGTAAGTAATCCATAAAAGAGCAGCCATGATGGAAGTTATTAGAGTAATTGTTGCTGGACATCCGTGAACAGTGGGACGTTTGAAGTATGCTGTGTCCCCAACAACACGTTCAGCTTTATATAGATGTGCCTGACAAGATGACCTTGAATGGGAGATGGACCAAATCTAAATAATTTGATCAAAATCTCATTTTTATTGGCCCATTCCTAGAACCTTTTATTTACACCTTATGTTTGACCAAAAAGTATATTTCTGTCAGTTATTCAAATATTAATATATTGGTAAACATAGTATCTTATTCATTTGCCCAGAATCATTTGCTCATAAATGTGTCAGAATATGGGTAAAAACAATAATACAGTACACCTTGCATCCTTAAAAATACTGGCAGTTGTATTAAATGGCATCACCTGTAGGTAATAAACTCTGCAACTTCTATTATACTGTTTGCTGTACCATTCACAAAATCAGCCTTCCAGTATAAGATTTTACACTTGGGTACTTTAGCTCAGAAAGTTGTTAAAGCAAGCTGTGCTGTACTAATTGTGTCAATAGTACTTATTAAATAATATGATGGATTTAATTTATCATACAGCTAGTACAAAGATACTCAAGTTTGCAGAAATTGAAAATGTTAAATACTACTGTTATACATGAGTCTTATATGCAAATTTTACTCCTGTTACTTTTTAACAGAGTGAGCAAGACTCTGTGAGTAGGCTTCTGTGTGACATTTAGTAACATGAGTAACATTTCTGATAAGCCCCCTTTTCTCTGTAGTTCTGCCAAGATGGCTCGCATGCAGAAAAAAGTAGGGAGGTGGTGAATGGATTAGGGACAGGTTATATGTGAGGCTCAACTGCAGTAGGGCACACTAAGGGTGAGGATACAGGTTCAACAGATGCTGCTGGAGCATGGCCACATAGTCACAGAGTAGATATAGAAGCTCAAAGTAAGGAACACACTAGCTAACAAGAGCTTCTTCACAATAATAAATTTTAAAGGGTTTACCAAAACAATGCATATTTGTGCTGTTCTTGTTAATGTATACTATTTAACATTTGAGCATAAAAATATAACAAAAAGACCACTGTTGATATGTGTTCTCAAGCTGTAGATGTTTCTCAAATTATAGATGTTTCCAATAATGTTAAAATCCAAATAAATCTATAATTGTATTCAGTGTTGACTTTATTTTGGTTGCCAGTTAATGTTGTTTTCTATTTACCCTAGTTCTCTCCAAAACCAAACTGGCAAAGATGAAGTCCCATACTGCTAAGAAGTCCAAGATCCCAAGGCTAAATACTGTCAGCATGCATGAGCCTGCCAGATGCAACAATTTCACCACTAAGCTCACTGACTGCCTTGAAGACCAACGAACACCAGCACAGCACAGTTCATTGATCAGAAATGGAAAACCCTGAGGTTTCCCATGTTTGAATCAGCAATGGATGTTTTTGGGAGAAAGCAGAAGAGGTGCGACAATTGGATGGAGGAGTATTCTGAGGTATCGCTCCCTCTCTTGGAAATGAAAAAGAAAGCCCTGCTATCCTACAACACCACAAAAAGCCAGTCACTGGGGGAAACATGGTTCACATTGTGCGGAAAAAAGTTATAGAAATATTTCACATGCCTAAATCTATTTTTGTGTGATTATTTTTGATCAAGGATAACAGCTCTGGGCAAGCAAAAATGTGCATAATCTGCATAACCTTAGCAACAGTAGCTATATTGGTAGCGGCTCTATCCAATAGTAAATTAAGAATATGATTAATACTACATTAGCTAATGCTGCTTGCATCTGTTTCATTAGAATCACATGATAAAATGTGAACATATTTTCCATCTGCAGTGGTGGATAAGACAACTCCCACATTATCATTATGTTATTAAACTACATCTATGTCAATATTTTTGTTGGACAAAGATGGTTTTTGTAGCGTTGACTCTGTGATTGAAGTGCAGAATTTAGCTTACATTCAAGGGGTTTTACAAAAAAAAAATTACATTAAACCTTGCATACAGTTCTGGTCAAATTTGACTTGTTTGGACCTTTGCCAGCAGTAAAAATACCCTTAATTTCATTCTTTTAACCCGAAATGTGATGACTTTCCTGAAGTGACCTAAAATATACAAAAATGCTATAAAATTTTGTACACTGTTCTGTGTCAAATTCGAAAAATGTATCTTTTGTGACTGACCTACACTGGTGGATCTAAAAATCCCATTAAAGAAAACAGTGATTTTAGGGAAACTTGCAACTGTGAAACTGTACATACCGTGGCTGTGTATTTTTTTATGGGACCTTGGTGACAGAGTTCAAGGGGGACCTTGACACTGTAATGAGAACTGCCTGTATTCCCACCACATTCTCCCAGGTTCCCACACAAACAGGCACCTGCTGGTCTTTGAAGTATCATGGGGGAATCGCCAAACAGTATAACAGTAAAACAGCACAGGAGTGATCATATAAAACAGAGAAAAAAGCAGGTCATGCAGAGGTCAAACGATGCCTTGAGAGTTGGTGCCTTGACACAGACACAAGATCTGAAATAGTACAGTACAATAATATAGTGGTTAGGACTGTTGCCCTACAGCAAGAATGTTTCTGGATCACATCCTGGCCAGGGTCTTTCTGTGTGGCATTTGCATCTTTCACCAGCTCCACAATACCTGGAGTTGGCTTCCTTCAGGTACTCCAGCTTCTTCCCACAGTCCATGTCATGAGATTATAAAGGCACATCAGCTGTGATTTGAGTGAGTGTGGGAAACACAAGCTTAAGGACCACACACCACACCATTTTCAGAGGCTCAAAATTAAATGGACAGATGATTGACAAGCCGTTTCATAGCCAGATGCGGTCTGTTCTCTTGTGATTTCATGACAAATGAGGCAGACATACTATGAAAGTGTTGAATTTGTTTTTTTTAGCTTATTACTGCAGATTTACATATGAAGTCCAAAGAGATGTCAGTGCAAGTGAGGAAGGCCGCCATTAGACTGAAAAGAAACAAAACAAAACAAAATAAAGCTATGAGAGAGACAGCAAAAACGTTTGGAGTGGCCAGATCAATGATCTGGTACATTCTAAAAAAGAATCTATGTACTGGTCAGTTCAGCAACACCAAAGACCTGAACAACCACAGAAGACACATAAAGCGGATGATGACAGAATTATTTCTATAGGCAACCAGCTTAAGAATACTCCAGAGGAGGTAGGCATATTACTGTCAAGGTCTACAATCAAAAGATGCATTCACGAATGAAAATACAGAGGCTTTAAAACAAGGTACAAACCACCAGTTACACTCGAGAACAAGATGGTAGGAAAACATCTAAAAGAGCCTGCACAGTTCTAAAAAAATTATTTGCAGAGAATAAATCAAAATTAGCTTGTATCAGAATGACTGGGAGAGACAAGTCTGGAGGAGAGAAACAGCTTATGATTGGAAGCATACCACCTTATCTGTCAAATATGGTGTAGGCATTTTTATGGCATGGGCCTGTAAGGCCACCAGTGAAACCAAGTCTCTAGTGTTTACTGATGATGCGACTGCCTGATCTCAACCCAGTAAAGCACAGTTTTCAATTTCTCAAGAAAAAAAACACAGAAAAACCCACAACCAAGAAGCAACTTAAGAATAAGTTCTTAAGAGAACTTAAGAGCATCTCAACAGATGGACACAGCATCTGATGATGTTCATGGGTTCTAGACTTCAGGTAGTCACTGACCGCAAAGGATTTTCATCCAAATATTAAAAGCAATCCTTAAATTGAAAATTACGATAGTTTGTCAAACAAAAACTGGCTAAATAAAATGGTTGTTCCTAAACACTTGCTGCCAAGTTAAAACAAAAAACAAAAAACAAAAATACCTTGAATAAAAGTTAAAAGCCTGCACTTCAATCACATAGTTATAGTTTAATTTAAAATACATTGTGGTGGTGTCTAGAGGCAAAAAAAAAAGATTGTGCAGCAAAAAATAGATCTAGCTTTGTGTTTATTTCACACTTAACTGAGAATTGTCTAGCAGAAGAAAATAATACCGTGTATTTAAGATACAGTGGTACCTTGATTTACGAGTGTCCCAACTAATGAGTCTTTTGAGATATGATCCGTCGTCTGATTTGAGCCCTACACTCTATTTGGTCAAGCCAACTACCCAAAGCTCATGGCCATAGGTGCAGACAGGGATGTAGATTAACCGCCTTCACACTCAGCTCCCTTTTCACCACGACAGACCGGTGCAGCACCTGCATCACTGCAGATGCAGTCCCAATCCGTCTGTCAATCTCCCACTCCCTTCTCCCATCACTCATGAACAAGACCCCAGGATACTTGAACTCCTCCACCTGGGGCAGCAACTCATCCCTGAGTTGGAGTGGGCACTCACCCTTTTCCGGTTGAGGACCACGGCCTCAGACTTAGAGGTGCTAATTTTCATGCCAGCCGCTTCACACTCGGCTGCAAACCATTCCACTGCGAGCTTGAGGCCACCACCTGATGAAGCCAACAGAACCACATCATCCCCAGAAAGCAGAGATGAGATTTTGAGGCCACCAAGGCAGAAGCCTTCTGCCACTTGGCTACGCCTAGAAATTAGGTGACAAAGGTCAGCCCTGGTTAATTCCAACACCAACAGGAAATGAGTCCAACTTATTGCCGGCAATATGGACCAAGCTCTCACTGCAGTTGTAAAGGGACTAAATGGCCCGCAACAATGGGCCAGACACCCCATACTCCCGCATCACTTCCCATAGGATAGCCATAGGGATGCGGTCAGATGCCTTCTCCAAGTCCACAAAACACATGTAGACTGGATGGGCAAACTCCCATGCACACTCAAACATCCTCGAGAGTGTGAAAAGCTTATCCAGCGTTCTACAACCAGGACAAAAACTGCATGGTTTCTCTTTTAATCCATGGTTCGACTAACAGATGGATACTCCTTTCCAGCACCATGCCATAGACTTACTGGGGAGGCTGAGGAGTGTGATCCCCCAATAGTTGGAGACAGTGTGAGATGGGGACCACCACCCCGATCTGCCAATCCACTGGCATGGCCCCAGATTTCCACGCAATGTTGCAGAGGTGTGTCAACCAAGACAGCCCTACAACATCCAGAGCATTCAGGAACTCAGGGCAAATCTCATCCACCCCAGTGGCCCTGCCGCCAAGGAGTTGTTTAACCACCTCAGTGACCTCACCCCCAGCTCAACCACAGCTCTGAGCAGCAACCTCAGCAATGGAGGTGTGGAACACGGTCCATTCAGACAAAATTGTCCTCAGCCTCCCTCCAAATACTGTCAAAGTTCTGCTGGAGGTGAGAGTTGAAGATCTCGTGGACTGGGGCCTTTGCCAGGCATTTCCAGTGCACCCTCACAATATATTTAGGTGCGCTGGGACTGTCCAGCATCCTCCCCTGTCACCTGATCAGTTGACAGCTCTTCTCCTCTCTTGACTTGGGTGTCTAGAACATACAGCCACACATCTGATGATACGATTACAAAATCAATCATCGAGCTGTGACCTAGGGTGTCCTGGTGCTACATGCATTTATGGACATCCTTATGTTTGAACATGGTGTTCGTTATGGACAAACTGTGACTTGTACAGAAGTCCAGTAACAAAACACCATCCGAGCGCAGATCAGGCAGGCCGTTCCTTCCAATCACACTCCTCAAGGTCTCACTGTTATTGCACATGTGAGCGTTGAAGTCTCCCAGTAGGATGATGGAGTCACCAGATGGAACACCCTCAACCCTAACCCAGTGACTCCAAGAAGGGTGGGTACTCTGAACTATCATTTGATGCATAAGCGCAAACAACAATCAGGACCTGTTCACCAGACCAAAGGTGCAGGGAAGCAACCCTCTTGTCCACCGCTGTGAACTCCAACGTACAGGCAGCAAGCTGAGGTGATACAAGAATACCCACCCCGGCTTGCTGCCTCTCACTGAGGGCAACTCCAGACTGGGACAGAGTCCAGCCCCTCTCCAGGAGATCATTTCCAGAACCTAGGCCATGCATTGAGGTTAGCCCGACTATATCTAGCTGGTATCTCTTGACCTCATGCACTAGCTCAGGCTCCTTCCTCTTCAGAGAGGTGACATTCCATGTCCCAATAGCCAGTCTCGATAGCTGGGGATCAGTCTGCCAGGCCCTCCGCCAATTCACAATTCACCTGACCTCTACAACGCCTCCTGTGGGTGGTGAGCCTACAGAAGGGTGGTCCCATGTCTCCTATTCAGGCTGTGTTGGGCTGTGCCCAGCTGGGCACCATGGGCTAATGCCCAGCCACCAGACGCTCTCCCTCGGGCTCCCTCCTCAGGCCTGGATCCAGGGTGGGGCCCCGGTAATCCTATCCCAGGCAGGGTAAACAGTTCCCTTGATGACTCTTCCATAGAGATCTTTTGAATTGCTCTTTGTCTGGCCCCTCACCCAGTACCAATTTGCCATGGGAGAGCCTACCAGGGGGACAAGCCCCCAGACAACATATCTCCTGGGATCACTGGGGCACACAAACTCCTCCACCACAATAAGGTGGCGATTCACGGAGGAACTGTTTAAACCTATAAAGTTAAATTTGGTAAAACAGGAATTAGCAATGAACACTGGAATTATACACCTCATATAAACGGTAAATCAGGCAGGACAGGACAAAGACCTGGTTAAGAGGCACTGGATGCATTTAAGAAGACAAAAAAGTGAGTGTATCATGGAGTCTAACCTCTCCTTGTCCTCTCTGTAACTTCAGGAATAGTTAACATCATAATGCTGCTATTTATGGCACCTGTTAAATAAGGCGATATCTCAGGATCGATTTTGCTGGCGCTTGCTCTCCCCTTTGGCACTCTCTTCCAACACACGTTGGATTTGATAACTCAAGCGCTATTGATTTTTATATAAGCAAAAATAGCCTGCATAGAGGCATAAACAAAAAATACTGGTCGTGTCCACATGGTTTTTTTTAAAAGATTAATATTTACATGCTTTTGTTTTGTTTGTGTGGGACATTGTAACTCTGTATACTGAAGTCTTGATCACTGATCAATATAAAAATTGCACTGGCAAATAATAAAACACACACACACACACACATATATTTTTTCTCCCTTACATCTTCTTGTCAATTGCATGAGAGTAGAATGAGATGCGATAAGATAATACTTTATTAGTCCCACAGTATGGAAACTTAAAGTGATAGAGCAGCAAAAATGTAGCAGCATAGCAATATAAACAGTCCCACCGAAACACAGAAAGATAAGTAGTAAAAATAAAATGCAAAAAGAGAGCAATACTGAGATGATAATAAAAACAAAAATCATATTCAAGGTAGACAGAAGACCGCATGGTAATGGCTTACATTATTCACATGAGGTACACTGTTATTTCACAGTATAGTACATAATACTGTTTGAGTGATTATGTCAATACTAGTGTTTAATCTAGAAAGCAGTGTTGATTGTACAGTTTGACCACAATAGGGAGGAAAGACCCACGGTATCTCGCCTTTTAGAAACCATGGATTAAGCAGCCTATCACTAAAGGAAACATCCAGCGATGTGAATCATCTAACCATTCCAGTTTATTGTTCAGATGACCACCCAGACACTTATAAGAGTTCACAATGTCAATGTGTTTTTGAAAGACAGCAGCTGATGGAATAGTACAGATAAATTGCTGCCTATATGTAAACAGAAATGCAGTGTATGCAGTAAATGTAGAAAAGGGTATGGCAAAGAAATGTCTAAAAGATAATGTAGGTAAGGAAAAAAGTAATAATAATAGTCAGACAAAAGAAAATAGAAAGAGATGCACCGTAATGTTCAAATGGCAGATTGTGAACAGGC
This sequence comes from Pterophyllum scalare, assembly GCA_024447675.2. Classification (NCBI taxonomy): domain Eukaryota; kingdom Metazoa; phylum Chordata; class Actinopteri; order Cichliformes; family Cichlidae; genus Pterophyllum; species Pterophyllum scalare. The sequence continues at coordinate 26,266 of JAMQGT020008927.1, read as the reverse complement.
TTCTTGAGTTGGGAAGAAAGTGACAGAGACTAATGGATTTTTGTACCTGACGTGATTAAGAGGCTGTACTAAACCTAAGATAATGTGCTGATATGTGCTGGGAGCTGTTTGATGCTGGCTGATCATAATCAGTGGATGCAAGACATTCAAGACAATGCTAACCCCTCTGCAGTATTCGGATAGCCCTGTATTTCTGGTCTAGTTATGTTTGAAGCATCTCCTCTACAATCAGTCTCTATTCAAATAATACAGTGCAGATTTTTTTCAAAGTTTTAGCACTTGCAGGACATGGCTTACTACATTCACTGAATGAAATGGATGCATTAGAATTTAGCTCTGCATTATGTTTGACTTGCAACGCAAGTATAAGAAATGCCACTGATTAGTGAGCTAAACTTCTTTTAACTTGTTGAGAATTCACAAACCAAAACCTCAAGTTTCATGGAGTAAACACCTTGCAGTGCATTAAACATTGCTGACATTCTTACACATGCTCCTTGGGCTTCACTGTGCTGTTGTGAATTTTAATTGTAATCTTAATCAATGTTCCGTGTCCTAATGAGAGCACTGGTTTTTACACGCTTGTTGACCTGACAGATGAGGATGTAGTAAATGTGATCAGAGACTTATTAGCCTTGGTAAGGTAAACGCTTCCCTTACAACCTTACAGCACCATAACTACCTCAACCAATGCTGCATGCCCCCACCATGTAGGAATTCCTTTGCTTTTTCCAAAGGAATAATGTTCTTTGATGAGAGAGGGTATCAAATTTAGATAGGCCACAAAAACCATGAGTGAGTCTGCAATGGAGCACCTGTAGAAATATGACTCATGTCAATTCATTCTGTACTGTCATTACTACTTAACTGGTCCAGTGGGACTCCTTTACTGCAGAATAACAAGTTTCTGCATTGCAACAACCATATGTCCTGGGATTCCCTGGGGAAGATGCCTCTGGCTACCCAGATTCTGTTCCCTTGCTGTCAGCTGCAGGCAGAAGAAGCCTGACAGCTATATGTTGTACAGCCAAGATGGATTAGGATGTGCTATCGTGCTTTCAGATGTGAACAGAAATCCATTACAGTATAAAGTCCATGTATAACGTCCATGTTGATTAATCTTGTGTTCTTGTGAAAAAATTCTACCTTACTGTAATATTTAAAAAAAAGAAAATAAACATGATCCCCAAAGCCATGGATTTGATTGTGCCTAAACTCAGTAGTGTTACCAACATCACAGGACTACAAATAGTAAGAATCTATTATTTTATGGTAGCGGTACTGTGCAGAATTTTTCACCACATAACTAACTGAATATATTTTGCGCTTATGGGGGTCTAGAGTCTTTCAGACAGTTTCTGGCTGATCATCTTATCTGCCTGAGATTAAAACGTGATGGATCCACATTGACATGAAATTTTCACTCTGGCTTGTTCCAGATATAACTGAATGAGGATAATGATAGGATGAATACAGCTGATAGACAGAAGCATGGAAAAAACCTGGAACCACTGCACTACCTCTGAATATATTTGAGCAGAATTATTTTTAATGCTTATTAAGGTTTTTTTTTTTTTCCCCAAACTGTGCACTATGTACTTACTGGCATTTTAAGTGTAAGCTTTGAAAATTACTAACTCTTCATGCACTGACACTTAACAATATGATTTGGAATTAATTGAATAAATGAGAAAAATGTCTCATTTGTTTTTTGTTTTTTTCCTTTTGTTCATTATTGAATTAAATGACACAATCCAATTAGTGGTGTGCATTACCCTGTCTTGCAGTTTGATTAAGCAAGTAAAATATTAAGGCTGATGCTCAGCCAAATTATGTTGCATTACAAATCCTCCAAATCACAGCACTTTTCATTCGTGTGCAAAGATATAATTCTACAGAAACTCTTTGAGCTGCAGGATTGAAACAAGAATGCCTGCATCTGTTAGTGGTTTTGGATTTGTGCTTTTAAGAGTGACCTGTCCAAAGACATCAAGTATAATATGGATTCCATTAATGTTAATAAATGGATGTTAATTTCATTAAAACAGACTGTCAAACACACAAAATAATTTTCCTCTCACTCACACAGCAATGCCACACATTTTTTCATCGTCATCACAGTTATTCTGGTAATCTCTTTCCTTCCCTGTTGGATTGTCAGGACAACAAATATCTGACAAGAAATGACCTCAATTTCGAAGGAAGATTTCATTTGGCTGGAGTGCATGTTATACATCTTGAGGAATGGCAACATTTCAGGGCTGCCAAGCTGATTCCTCGAGTAGCTAAACATGACACTGCTTACAGCCAGCTGTCGTCACCACACACTTGTGCTGAGTATTTTGGATGTCACTACAATTATTTTGCAAATCAGGTGCACAGGATGTTTTGTTTTGTCTCGCTCTTATTCACCCACTTCCTTTCCTTGCAGCGAGAGCTGTGACACACACAGACCGTGTTTTCATTGTCGATCAAAGGATCACCTGACAAGGTTTCTAGAAAACACTTTTCCACTGTGCCTTAACACATTACTTTGATGGTATGTCTGCTGGAGAACAACAGATGTTGGGATGGTTGAAGGTTATCACTTTTTATTTTCTAGAAAACATGGCAGGTGTCGTATATAATCCACTGACACACTGCAGCTGGCTCTATGCTTCAGCATGAGAAAAGTTAAATACTTTCTTCAGCTATTTACCAGAGTGAATAAACTACCAGAAAATATAATGTATGATCCCAATTTTCCCATCGCTTATGACAGATGCATCTGGCAAAGCATGTGATAGCTATGTCTTATATCAAAACTCCTGGCAACAGTGTTTGTCAAAACTGGTAAAACAGCAGGCAGATAATAAGATGGCTGTCTACTGATTACACCACTCTTGACAAAAACAATGAATCTGCCCCCATATTTGCTTTTAGTTATAGCACTACTCTACATTCTGAATGACTTATTTCAGAGCTCACAATTACCGGATGTTAGTGAGACATTTGTATTTGCTTTGCAGTGTCTTAAATCAAAACCAGCATGGTCTACTTGACCAAACAAAGGCACCTTCACCAACAGATGTACAGGCAAGGCTCTCAAGAAAAGGAAGCAAATATAATGAAAAATCTAAATTGCAGTGCCACAACAATGCTTTGTCAAAGGGACATCAACAAGGAAATTGAGTACTCATGAAACAATGGAATAGAAGGGGAGAGCATCTATTTGCAATAATAAAGTGCAAATACAAGCAACCAGTCCTTAATGGAGCTCCTTGCTGTATCGCTCATTGCCAGGGCCCCCCAAGGCTTAGCAAGATTGAATACACCATATGTTTATCTGGATCTTCTCCCCTCGTAAGTGGCACTGACGGCACGGTTTTGGCAGTACCCTTGTCCTTCCCATAATGCATCAATCCAAAAGCTCATTTAGCCAGTCACTTCCCAGACACCACACACAGAAAGGGAGTGGAGCATATATTTGGTTTTAGATCACTGCTATCCATCCACTAGGATAATTTGTCTGCTGAGAATATTTCCTTTGCCTGACCAATAGGAGGTTGACACATAAGTAATTTCTATTCCCTGTCAAATTATATGTATTATTAGTTTTTGATTTCAAAATTATACACTAGCATATTTTTTCAGTGTAAGAAGAGTAATGTTTATGTACCACAGTAAATTTTACAGAGATGAGTTTGCGATGGGTGAATAATTCCGATAACAGAAACCAAATGGTTCTTTGTTCATCAGTTCATGATCATTTCAGCAACCAAAGCAACATTCACCTCTCTAGTTGCAATGCTAATTGTGACAAAAGGTAAGCAACAAGTTAAGTGACCTTGCTGGAGAGCTGTCTGTGGGATGAGGTTTGGATAGATGAATGGTCAATAAACTCTGACACCGCAGACAGCTATTCATATCTCCTCTCAAACTGATTTGAGTGAATGATGTTTCTCTTAAACATGACCATTTTATTACCTAAATGCACAAAACACTAACGTGACGTGACAACCAAGGTCATTTGGACCAGCAACACGTCTCTTAAAACATATTTGCTGTTATATTAATAAAATATAAATATAATTTCTGGCAGATACATGGTTATCATGCCATTGTAGTTTGTGAACTGAGCTCTGATTATTATTTTGTGATATCCATATCTCACATAACCTTGTAATGATATTCTCTTGTCCTGCCTCAGCAGCACTCCCCCCTCTCTCCAGTTACCCTGCTGCTGCCGTACGGCCATTTTTAGCCCCATAATTTCCTTGGCAGTAAGCTCCTGATGAGGTTGGTCAGGGATGAAGACTTCTATTAACTCAAATGTTGTACATGAAGGGAATTGCAGACCCATAAAGCAAGGTCTTGTCAGTCTCCCAGGTGAGCTAAAGCATGAAGAGCATAGTCTCCCTCTCCTCCCACTGGCAAATTTGCCTTTAAAGTTTTAGCGCCTGAGGGGGAAGGTAAAAACTTTGGGAAAGCTGCTCGATTTCATTCTTCAGTTTTTGAGCATGCATGTTTATAGAAAGAAAAAAAGAATAGCATTTACAGTAACTACATAATTTGAGAACATGGGGTCATAGTGAAATTCTATCCTGAAGCTCCAGACATTGTACAGGCTTAGCATAGTTTAAAGCTTGTTTTTCTTCTTAAAAATGTCTACAATGTTAATTTTTAAGCATAAAGTTTTAAAAAATAAAGTATTTTGAACTGAAATCACTTGAGGTAGAATATTAAGGTAGAAGATTTCTAAATATCCTACAACACATAGCATGTAAGCACATGATATTGTTATTTTTAAAGGCTTAAATTAATCTCATTGTGGATGCATCTAATGAAACATACTCAAAATCAGTAATGAAAGCTACAGTGCAGACCACAAGGTCATAGTTTCCTTTATAAATGGACAACAAATAGCTGCATTAAACTTCATGTGTCTAAAATCTAGATCAGAAGGATAGTAGGTACTTAAAGTAATCTTTTATTAAGTTAAATTTATGGAAACTGTAACGGTCATGTTTTTTCATGGTCAACCTGATTACACCATTGTGTCAAATCAGATATCTGAATGCTGCAAACTTTTTCTTATGTTTATTTTGCACTTTTTTTTACCCAAATAATGTTAATAGCTTTTCTTAGAAAAATATTCCAGACAGTTTTCCTGAACACTGTACAGTAAGATATTATGCAGACAGGAGAAATACTTACTGCTGATGCACATCTGTTGTGTAAAGCAAGTCATGTTGACTTAAACAGCTAGACATGGTTTTAGATTGATATTTTGAGTCAAATGTCAAATTGTGTGGGAGAGCATTACTATATCATGCTTTGATTCCCCCCCGACACACGCACGCACACACACACACACACACACACACACACACACACACACACACACACACACACCACCAACACACACATTCATTCCAACTAGGAAAACACTTTTTTACTATAAATAATATATAAACGCCTACTATTTCTTTTCTAGGTCACATGTATATCTATTGTAACAACATTGTACAACTTGAAAATGTGCAGCCTGGTTATCCATACACATTCTGCCCACGTAAAGTGCTGAATGAACTCCTATAATTTGGTTGATAACCTCCTGTGTTATGTCAGCATTATAACATTCCAAGTGACATGGGATGCAGGGTAAACAATAGTGATTAAATTTTGTTATCTATCCTGGCATTTGACACTTGTATATCTGTGACTAGGTTAAGAAGACACATGCTGTCAGGCAATAAATCTATAGTCATTTCCCCAGGTCTAACCATGTTTACATTAAGAGTCTTCACTCCAGTTTTGTGAAGCATAATATCTCAGCTAGTCAGATTTCATATATATATATATATATATATATATATATATATATATATATATACATATATATATATATATATATATATATATATATATATATATATATATATATATATATATATATATATATATATATATATATTTAGTAGCAACTTAAAGCAATCATTAAAATGCTGGAAATATCAGGAGTATTGGCTCACATTTAACGTGAAGTGGTTCCTCCAAACTTTTAGAGTCTGGTCTATCATTCCCATCAGGTTTTTGGGAATCTCCCATTCCACCACATCCCAAAGGTGCTCTATTGTGTCGTGATCTGGTGACTGAGGACGTCATTTGAGTACAGTGAACTCGTGTCCTGTTCAAGAAACCAGTTTGAGATTATGCACTGGCTCTTATCTAATGCTTTTCTACTAAATCTGAGCACTCAAATCACGTACCCATTCACATACATTCAAGTGCTTTTTTTCTATGCCTAAGCACTTTTAACCTAACATTCACACACACATTCTGATAGATGCAACTCGGGGTTCAGTTATCTTGCCCAAGGATACTTTAACATGTAATCTAAGCCATCCCCAAAAAAGCTTGGCTCGAGGGGTGACTTTCTAGATTGTAACAATTAGCTGCTCTGCTACACATAAGACCCTGACCCAGAATCGGGTTTGTTTACAAGTTATTTAGCACCAGGTTCTCAACGAACACGAGTGTGAGACTGAAGAGGGGCGACCATTAATTGGCCATCCCCTAGCCCAGTCGTGTCCAGCTCTCCTTCACTGGCCTGGGCAAGCAAGGAGAGATCTAAGACCAACCGAAGATCCACAGCGTTGTGGGCATCACTGCATCTACGCAGGACTCTGGCTTTGAGGCGTTCAGTCATAATCCCGCAGATGGTAACTTCGCACCAAAGCCCCTCAGCCAAGCACATAGATCAAATGTCTGAACCTGTGGATCTTTTTGTACTGAGCAAGATTACTATTCAATTCAATTTAATTCAATTATATTCAATTCAATTCAATTTTATTTATATAGCACCAAATAACAACAGTCGCCTCAAGGTGCTTTGTATTGTGGGTAAAGACCCTACAATAACACAGAGAAAACCCAACAGTCAAAACGACCCCCTATGAGCAAGCACTTGGCGACAGTGGGAAGAAAAAAACTCCCTTTTAACAGGAAGAAACGTCAGGCAGAACCAGGCTCAGGGAGGGGCAGTCATCTGCTGCGACCGGTTGGGCTGAGGGGAGAGAGACAGGACAAAAGACATACAGTGGAAGAGAGCCAGAGATAATAATTAATTATTAAATACAGAGTGGAGTATAAACAAGTAAATAAGGTGAATGAAAATAAACAGTGCATTATGGGAACTCCCCCAGCAGCTTAGGCTTATAGCAGCATAACTAAGGGGTGGTTCAGGGTCACCTGATCCAGCCCTAACTATAAGTTTGATCAAAAAGGAAAGTTTTAAGCCTAATCTTGAAAATAGAGAGGGTGTCTGTCTCCTGAATCCAAGCTGGGAGCTGGTTCCACAGAAGAGGGGCCTGAAAGCTGAAGGCTCTGCCTCCCATTCTACTTTTAACTATCCTAGGAACCACAAGTAAGCCAGCAGTCTGAGTACGAAGTGCTCTATTGGGGTGATATAGAACTATAAGGTCTTTGAGATAAGATGGGGCCTGATTATTCAAGACCTTGTATGTTAGGAGAAGGATTTTAAATTCTATTTTAGATTTAACAGGGAGCCAATGAAGAGAAGCTAATATGGGAGAAATATGCTCTCTCTTTCTAGTCCCTGTCAGTACTCTAGCTGCAGCATTTTGAATCAGCTGAAGGGTTTTCAGGGAGCTTTTAGGACAGCCTGATAATAATGAATTATAGTAGTCTAGCCTTGTCATGGTCCTGGGCCTGTGGCCCGGTGTTTTCTGTTGTTTTTCCCTGTTTTGGTTCCTTGTTTTCTTTGGTCCCTGGTGTGTCATGTTCTGATGTTCCTGGTCCCGTCTTTTCCTGTTTTATTTTGATAGTCCTGTGTTCCCCATGTCTCGTGTCTAGCTTTGCTTCCCCCTGTGATTTTCCTGATTTGCTTCACCTGTGTTCCCCAGCTGTTTTCTCTTGCCCCTATTGCCCTCATGTATACTTAAGCCCTCAGTTTTCTTCCATTCCTTGTCGTGTCATTTCGTGGTTGTCCCCAGTTGTGTTCCTTCGTAGTGGTTGTTCCTCGCTGTGGTCCCTGTGTCTTTTCCCGCGTGTTTCCTGGTTTCCCTGGTCTCCTCCCAACCCGTGCATTTCCCGGGGGGAGTTCATGTGTGTTTTTGTTCCCCCTTCAGTTTAATAAACCCTGTGTTCCTGGAGCTCTGGGTTTGGGGTCCTGCCTCTTCCCTCCCGCACCGCACCTCTCAGCACATGACAAGCCTAGAAGTAATAAATGCATGGATTAGCTTTTCAGCATCACTCTGACACAGCATGTTTCTAATTTTAGAAATATTGCACAAATGCAAAAAAGTGGTCCTACATATTTGTTTAATATGCATTGAAGGACATATCCTGGTCAAAAATGACTCCAAGATTTCTCACAGTGTTACTGGAGGCCAAGGCAATGCCATCCAGAGTAAGTATCTGGTTTGACACCATGTTTCTAAGATTTGTAGGGCTGAGTTTTTACTATTGCAACAACACATCATCAATAGGGTGAATTCTGTTTCACAATGATAGAAAGAGCTAACACTGAAGGATCAAAAAGCAACATCACTATGAACGCTTGGCCACCACGAGCCAGTTATTCTTGTGGTAACTTTTCTGACACCTCCTGCATAAAACCGAAAAAATTAGAGGAATTGTTAGGCCCAGTTTTCAAAGCCTGTATTCATGTTGAAAATCAAGTGAGCCTTTGCCGTTCTGTGCCAGGTTTCTGTCTTCCCTGAGCTAAGACACTTGCATTACAGTTTGAGAAATCTACCCCCCCAGTCTTACATGCCACTGTCCACACCAGAAGCAAGAGCCACTTGGGCTCAACTCCCCACCTCATAAGATAAGTATAAAAAACAAAAATAGTAGTGATAATTCAACACTGAAGCCTCCCACTTAATCTAAACCTCTCATAGCTCTTCATAGTGCCACACTAGTCAAACTCAAAGGGGTCCTCTTCCCCCACTAATTTTGTCAAGCCTGTTCCCTTGGCTGTGGTTTCACTATATAACAGCTAGGGACAGTGGAAATTTCGGGTCAGCAGCAATACTCGGCTAGGCTGTGGCAATTAAATGATGTTAAATTGGTACTGAGTGTTCCAAAAAAATATCCCCCATATGATTGCACTGCCACTACCAGCCTGAACGTCAATACATGCTTTTATGCTTGGATACTGTTTATCTGGCAGCACGGTGGTTTGGTAGTTAGCATTAATGCCTCGCAGCAAGAAGGTCCTTTCAAAGTCACTTAAATCATGTTTCTTCCCCATTCTGAAGCTCAGTTCGAACTTCAGCAGGTTATCTTGACCATGTCTCCATGCCTAAATGCAATGAGTTGCTGCCATGTGATTAGCTGATTAGGTATTTGCTTTAATGAGCAGCTAAACAGGTATACCTAATGAAGTGGCTGGTGAGTATATATATATTTGTGTGTATGTAGCTGAATTGTTCCCAGGCTTGGTTTAACGGAGAAGATTTGGCTTATTCTCCTGGTTTGCATATCTCAGGCATACCTCTTCAAGCAGTTAGCCTAGGCTGCACTCTCTTCCACAGCATGTCTTTTGTCCTGTCTCTCTCCCTTCAGCCCCAACCGGTCGCAGCAGATGACTGCCCCTCCCTGAGCCTGGTTCTGTTGGAGGTTTCTTCCTGTTAAAAGGGAGTTTTTTCCTTCCCACTGTCGCCAAGTGCTTGCTCATAGGGGGTCGTTTTGACTGTTGGGTTTTCTCTGTGTTATTGTAGGGTCTTTACCCACAATACAAAGCGCCTTGAGGCGACTGTTTGTTGTGATTTGGTGCTGTATAAATAAAATTTAATTGAATTGAATTGAACTGTGAGCCTTTCCTTAGTCATTTCTAAGGCCTCAGGAAGACAGCTTGTTATACTTCTTAGGCACCCCTTTCTTTGATACACCTTTCTGCAGCTCTAATAACTGGTTAAATTCCCTTTGTGCTGCCTTGATCTTAGCCTCTAGTCTTCTTTTCCCTGGAGGCTACTGCTCTTTGTGGCTATCATTCATTTTATAGCCAAGAATCTCAAGGATCACTGGTGCTGTGATATCGATAAGCTGGTTGGTTTCAGTGATGGTCACAGTAAGGACTGTCCATAATGCTGCATCCACATCTTCTAATAGACTTTCAGAGGCTGCTTCACATAGTCTTGGTGATCGGCCACGGAAAGTCCAGGTTTCCAGCTTAGCCATGAGCTTCTCTTTCAGGTTGGTCAGCTGCAGTGCTAATTTCGTTGACAAACTATTTTCGTCATAGTTTTCATCAGCGACCCTTTCTTTCATGATGAAAACGAGACAATAACTAAATAAAAACTATCTAAAAGGATAAAAACAATGATGAAATTAATTGACACTTTTGTCAACGAATGAAAACGAGATGATAATGCTTGGCAAGGACAACATCCAATCAGAACTTATTTAATTTTGTGAAAGGCAGAGACAAGTTAGGAAAACATCTAATCAAATGCACAGTTGCACAAATTTGATCTAAACCCGGGAAGGCCACACTGTGAATTGTCGTTACTTCTGATAGAACTAAGTTCTATTAGAAGCAGGGAGAAAGAGAAGAGCTGATGTATGGACACATTTCTCCTTTGACGTTGTGACAAACAAAACAATGTGTAAACCATGTGGAGCTACTATCTCAGGTAAAAACACGACAAATCTTAAACGACATCTGCAAGTAAATCACACAAATCTCTATGATGCAAAGGTCAGCATTTTAATGTCATGCAGGGTAAAGTGTTTTTCCCAGTTTAGCGTTTGTGTTTAGAGAAAATCACGACACCACGGTGGATTAGCCTTTCCTAATCTTAGTCTTGAAGGCACACTGCCCTGTACCTTTCAGAGCATGTCCTGCTGTAAAACGCTCATATTATCTCAGTAAGGTGGTGTTAATGATAAGGTGTGTGGGAAGCAGATGAAACGCTATAATATATGTTTGTGTATGTATTGGTCTTTCAAGCATTAATAATATTCTTTAACTTTTAATAAATGTTCAATTTTGAGCAAGTGTGTATAATGACTAATTGTAGGGAACTGAAGAAAAAGCATTTACATTTTACACCCTTTATATTTTAGTCGACTGAATCGACTGTAGCTTTAGTCGACTATATTCTTACGCTAATTAGTTGACTAAAACTAGACTAAAACTAAAACTATTCAGATGACTAAATTATGACTAAAACTAAATCAAAATTTTCTGTCAAAATTAACACTGGTCAGCTGCTCTTGCATTCAATGTACCAGTTGTTCTTGGGGCTTGGTGGATGTGTGGGGATGATATCATTTTCCCCCAACCTGATATCCTGGCTCTTCCTTGCCATAGCATTTTGTTGTACCTCATCAATCTCTAGTTTTGATAGCAGTTGCTTCTTGCAGGTGTTGGAACACTGAGCTACTAGTTGTTTCCATGTTAGTCTAGATGTTCGGTGTCACTGAATCCAAAGGTCCTATATCCTCTTCATGCAACTCCTTTCACTGGGGTTACATGTGTAGTATCATTGTAGCATGTGTAGTAGCATCGCAACAGTTCCCTATGGTCATCTTTTACCACTTATATGGTATCCTTGCTCCAGTAGCCCACTTATCGTTAGTATGTCCTGGTTCCTCAAAACCTGACGCAGACCTTGCTGTTCCAGGCGATGTCCGAGCTGGTATGGCTTCAATTATATATCTCTCGCTCATATTCCAAGGTAGGCTTGGATAGCACAGCCTGGGGACCCTTACTGGATGCAGTCATGTTGGAACAGGAAGGGACCATCCCCAAACTGTTCCCACAAAGTTGGGAGCACGAAATTGTCCAAAATGTCTTGGTATGTTGATACATTAAGACAGGAGCCAACTCCAACTCCTGAAAAACAACTCCACACCATAATCCCCTATCCACCAAACTTTACACTTATCATGATGCAGTCAGACAAGTACCATTCTCTTGGCAACCGCCAAACCCAGACTTGGCCATCCGATTGCCAGATGGAGATGCGTGACTTGTCACTCCAGAGAACACGTCTAGATTCCAGTGGCAGAATGCTTTACACCACTGTATCCAACACTTTGCATTGTGTTTGGTGATGTAAGGCTTGGATGCAGCTGCTTGGCCCTGGAAACCCAATCCATGAAGCTCTCTACGCACTATTCTTAAGCTTATGTGAAGCTTACACAAAGTTTGGAGATTTGTAATGATTGACGGCAAAAAGTTGGCAATCTCTGTGTACCATGCACCTCAGCATCCACTGACCCCACTCTTCAATTTTACATGGCCTACCACTTCATGGCTGAATTGTTGTTGTTCCCAATTACTTCCACTTTGTTATAATAACACTAACAGTTGACAGTGGAATATTTAGTTTTGAGGACATTTCATGAAATAACTTATTGCACAGACAGCTACCTATTACAGTACCATGCTAAAAGTCACTGGCCATGGAAGTTGAACATTCTTTTGTGTGTGTGTGTATATATATATATATATATATATATGTGTGTGTGTGTGTGTGTATGTATGACAGCGAGAGAGAGAGAGAACAAGAGCACAATTTTGTGTACTGATGATTTGAAAAAAACAAAAAAAAACAATAACAGAAGAAAACAAAAAGAACAGAAAAAACCTCTGAACTGCAGATCATGACACTGAAAAGAAATGACTGATTTAGAGTAATGCAAGAGATTCAGACCTCACTCCAAAATAAGTTCTACCTATCAATGTGTCTGCCTGCACTTTAATAAGAGTCAGGGTAATGGGCTGTTTAATCTGGCCTCAGAGCATGGATGGATATTATGATTAAGAATATGACAGTGCCACTTCCACACCTTGAAAAAGTGATGATTGTACACATGTTGCTTGTCACCTTGTGTTAAATGGTTGTTTCATCACTGTCAGTGACAGATGCCATGGTCCCTTTGCTGCCATACTGAGCTGCTGCACAAGAGCTTTGTTACAACACCCTAATGTGACAGATGAAGAAATCATTCAGTGGTGTGGATCATTTTGTAAAGAATATCAATCCAGTTATATGTGTTTATAGAGGAGATAGTGTATCAACATCAAAAACAAGTGCCCTCCTGATACTTGGTTCAATTTGGTGTCATGAAAATGCCTCAGACAAGAAAAGGGCTCATTTACTACCAGATCCCCTGATGGAAAAGTAACATTTGCTGCAATACATCACCGATTTCAAGGGAGGTGAACTGCTGCCGGCCAATAAGACCACTGAGGGTTTAACCACACCAGCAATGAGTTGTAGCCATAAACTACTAAAGTGTAATTGTGTGGCTCTCTATAAGCAGGTTGTACACAGTGATGGAGTACCCAGATTCACTGAACCTATGAGTTGGCCAGTGTTGGATCATTTGGACATCATGCTGTTGTAGTGCAATATAAATATAGATTGTTCTGCTCTCACTGGGGCAAAATCCATAACCATGACCTGGGAAGCTTTGATCTAAGGCTAACATATGACCAAGGCCAGTTTTGTTTGCTGAAGGTAAACAGGGCAATCTATAAAGAAACATAACCTCTATGGATTATTGAAGTACGCTCATGCATTTGAGAAGATTCAGTGGGGGGAAACTTGAATGTGGATGTGCAAAAGGGAAGACTGAAAATCGATGAACTTCCTATCTTTTTGGGTTTAAGTGAATATTGTACTGAGGAGTTCTTTATGATGAAGACATGGGAACAGCTTAATCATAGAAGTAAATTTACTACTTAAAATCAAATCATCATTACATCTGAAGATATCATTTAATAATATTACAGATTTTTTTTATATTCAGCTGTAAGGATGAAAGATTCTAGTAAGGTTACAATAAAAGGAAGTGAAAGTGTTTTTTTTATTATTTTACTATTTTTCAGTTGGTATACAATTATTTATCTTATTTGTTAGATTTTTTAAAATAAATGCATAAAAATATGTACACTGCTCAAAAAAAATAAAGGAACAATTAAACAACACAATGTAACTCCAAGTAAATCAAACTTCTGTGAAATCAAACTGTCCACTTAGGAAGCAACAATGATTGACAATCAGTTTCACATACTGTTGTGCAAATGGAATAGACAACAGGTGGAAATTATTGGCAATTAGCAAGACACACTCAATAAAGGAGTGGTTCTGCAGGTGGGGACCACAGACCACTTCTCAGTACCTATGCTTTCCGGCTGATGTTTTGGTCACTTTTGAATGTTGGTGGTGCTTTCACACTCGTGGTAGCATGAGACGGACTCTGCAACCCACACAAGTGGCTCAGGTAGTGCAGCTCATCCAGGATGGCACATCAATGCGAGCTGTGGCAAGAAGGTTTGCTGTGTCTGTCAGTGTAGTGTCCAGAGGCTGGAAGCGCTACCAGGAGACAGGTCAGTACACCAGGAGATGTGGAGGAGGCCGTAGGAGGGCAACAACCCAGCAGCAGGACCGCTACCTCAGCCTTTGTGCAAGGAGGAACAGGAGGAGCACTGCCAGAGCCCTCCAAAATGACCCCCAGCAAATGTGCATGTGTCTGCACAAACGATTAGAAACCGACTCCATGAGGATGTGAGACCATATGCTGGCGCGGTTGGCCCTGGGTTCCTCCTAATGCAGGACAATGCTAGACCTCATGTGGCTGGAGTGTATCGGCACTTCCTGCAAGATGAAGGCATTGAAGCTATGGACTGGCCCACCCGTTCCCCAGACCTGAATCCGATTGAGCACATCTGGGACATCATGTCTCACTCCATCCACCAACATCACGTTGCACCACAGACTGTCCAGCAGTTGGCGGATGGCTTTAGTCCAGGTCTGGGAGGAGATCCTTCAGGAGACCATCCGCCACCTCATCAGGAGCATGCCCAGGCATTGTAGGGAGGTCATACAGGCACATGGAGGCCACACACAATACTGAGCCTCATTTTGACTTGTTTTAAGGACATTACATCAAAGTTGGATCAGCCTGTAGTGTGTTTTTCCACTTTAATTTTGTGTGTGACTCCAAATTCAGGTCTCCATTGGTTAATAAATTTGATTTCCATTGATGATTTTTGAGTGATTTTGTTGTCAACACATTCAACTTTGTACAGAACAAAGTATTCAATGAGAATATTTCATTCATTCAGATCTAGGATGTGTTATTTGAGTGTTCCCTTTATTTTTTTGAGCAGTGTATATATAGAGAGAGATTAGTAGAGTAAAAATATCTGTCCTAACAAAGTGATTACTACTGTTATCCCTAAAGTAAGGGGTCATTTATTTAATTATTCAAATTTTTTTCTACTACAAGTTTTTCTTTTCATTGCAGCCTGAATAAGCTTGTTTGGATATCGGAATCCATTGAAGGGATCGTAAACGCCAGAGCCAGGGAGGTTAGCTGAGTTGTAGGTTTAAACAAGGCCCTCTTGTTCTGGTAACTGAACTCCCAGTGAAGGTTGACATGATGATGGAGGGAGTCCGGATGGGACCTTGTCAGTTTGCCATCCTGCAGTGTAGCACTACAACGGATAAGGGTGCCACCGCTCTGTCGGTTAGCATGGAAAAATGAGAGAGGGGTAAGCCGAGGACTGTAAAACAGGGTCAGCGGGGACTCCCTTCGTCTAGTCCCACATCAAGAAATGAGAGAAGACACACAAGCCTTGCTTTTAGAGAGAACACATTCACAGAGTAAGCAGTGAATGGAGCTCTGTCAATTTGCCAAAGTAGCTTGGGTGATTAACATTTGAACTGTGGCACATCAAGAGCCCCTGTGGATGAATGGTCATTCTATCAGCCTCATTAGAGGAAACCTATTCAAGGATGCCAAGCACAAATTGCTCAGGCCCAACTGTCAAGCATGGATAGAGAATGACAATGGCCACCCAAAGTAAACAGTCATGTCTCGTAGATCGTTCAAATCCTCCAGTAAACAACATTCAGAGCCAGGATTAGCAATGAGCTTCTTAAACTGTGTGTCATAATCATAACCTGTGTAGCACCATAGTAAATCGCTTCAGTGTGGTCGCCTGCTCGGAGTAAATAACGTGGACAGGCAGCTTGGTGGGCAATCAGCCATTTACTGTCATATAAACACACACACACACACACACAAACATTCATTTTTTGATTTAAATTTCTGTATTGTCAACTGTCCTTTGACATAAGCACACAAGTTTCTGCTGCTTGTGTTTTCGCTTAGATATGTGGATATCAGTAGTTATCAGTAATTATCACCATACAACTCCATGGAACAACTGTGTGTCAACACACACGCTTCCCACTAATGACACAAAAATCAGCTAGTAGCTCAGATTTGTTGACTGCCACATTTTTAGACACACAGCATGGCCGTGCCAGTATTTTAACCTACTGTGTGGCTTTCCCGACTTTTGCAGATGCCTAATCAACAATTACTGAAATTTATAAGGAAGCATCCACACAGAGAAACCAGCTGCACAACAGCTACAAATATCCTACTTACAGAATACATCCAAATGAAGAAATGCAAATACAGTGGGTACGGAAAGTATTCAGACCCCTTTAAATTTTTCACTCTTTGTTTTATTGTAGCCATTTGCTAAAATCAAAAAAGTTCATTTTATTTCTCATTAATGTACACTCAGCACCCCCATCTTGACAGAAAAAAACAGAAATGTAGAAATTTTTGCAAATTTATTAAAAAAGAAAAACTGAAATTCAAAGTACGTTTGATCTGACATCTCAGCAGTGATAGGCTCCGTTTTGACCAGCTGTTCACAGCAAGTCAGGCAGGTAACAGGTGCTTCAGCGACGATCGCCTTGTGTTAGAGGATTAATCTTTTGAAAACTGTGGGATGTAGAGTATGAACTTTTCTTAGCTACTAAAGTGGGCCATGCCAGAAAAAGATGAAGAATCAATATTTTAAAGTAGGAAACAGACCTCTGCCCTTCCTTCCCCAATCAGCCTCTGCCATTTAACCAAAAACGTGCCCTACAAGATTCTATTTGATTGAATTCAATTAAATTTTACTTATATAGCACGAAATCACAGCAAACAGTCCCCTCAAGTCACTTTATATTGTAAGGTAAAGCCCATACTTGAATTACAGAGAAAACCCAACAATCAAAACAACCCTCTCTGAACAAGTTCTTGTAAGAAGGAGGGAAAGGAGTAGGAAGGAAAACTCTAAACAGGAATAAACCTCTGGCAGAACCAGGCTCAGGAAGAGGCAGTCATCTGCCACCACTGGTTGGGGGTGAGGGGAGGGAGGCAGGACAAAAGACATGCTGTGGGAGAAAGCCATAGATTAATAAATCTCTCGCTTCCTCTTCCTGGCCAGACTTTGCCTTTCAGAATACAAGGAACTGAGCTTTTTGGTTTGTTTGCTTCGTTTTTAAATACACCTTTAATGAAGCTTTTCCCCGTAGTCTTCTGTGTTCTGCATCTAGGTTATGGTTCAGCCCTGACACTCTCATGACCATAACAATGTTAACTAAAGCATGGATAAAATGACATTGAGTCTACAATTCTCTGGAACGCTCCTGGTGGGATGGGTCAGCAAGATTATACTCTGTCATTTTACATGTTGATAATAGTGGTGGTCTCTCTTAATTGGGTGAGATCTTACTGAGAAAGCCATAACACAGAATTCAAGTTATTTTCATACTCAAATTATTCAGTGTCCCTTTGTGCCTTTTGGGAAAGGTATAATGGCATCCTGGAAGATACCAGTCCCATCACAATAAAAATGCTTCATGATAAGATAAATGTAATCACTAAAAATTTTTTTTTCATTAGGAGTAAACCTTCCCTTTAACGGGAAAAGTGGATCGGATCATACAAAATTAGATTTAGATTCGATTCAACTTTATTATCATTGTACACGAGTACACAATGAAAAGTACGTTCCAGTAAGTTCCAAAATGCCCTATGGCACAGCAGAACAGAGCCACCAGATCCCTCACTGAAGGGATAACGCATTCAGATTTTTTTAATATTATTTTATCAGCCCTCTTTATATCTAAATTTGGCTGAGACTTTCCAGAGATAGAAAGAATAGAGGGAACATTTGTCCAAGCAGAACGAGATCCAGGCTTTCTATTCGTTTGTTTTTAAACATGGTTGGAAATGAATTGATGTACTGTCTGGTGACCAGGCTGCCCAACATCTCCACTAACTAAGGCAGTTAAATGCCCCCAGCTCCATAACAGAGCCACCAGAACCCTTCACTATCCATGATTTTTTCCTTTTTCTTTTGATTTTTCCGTCATACGTTTGGGTATTAAACACTTAAGATGCTTTACTGTGTAATAGTATTGTGAGTACTGCTAGTACTGCTCTACCAGCTTTTGAAACAAAGGACTGAAAAACTTATGGCTTAACTGGATTTTTATTTATTTATATATTTCTGAAAATGGTAATATTCTAACATAAATGAATTCATAGGAGTATTCAGTCTTTCAAAATAATAGCGCACTATTACACCAAAAAGTGTCTCTCGCCTTTTAGCAGCAAATTGCTGCTATTACAGATATAGAACCATCCCTCTTTCAAATCCTAAGTGGGAACTGCAGCCATTTTGGCACAAAAAAACGTTCACGGCTAGTGACTACTCTCCCATATTTGTTTTTTTCCCCCTTCTCTTTCTCTCTTTAGTTAAAAATCAGCATGATCTTGTTTGATAGACATGTTTACCCAAGCTCTGGATGGAATTCATTAGCCATAATTAAGCGTTTACTTGATCAGGAGGGTAAAAAAAAGGATTATGTGAAGTCAGATTAAAGGGAGCTGAGTGAAACCAACGAAGAGATTATCAAGCGCTGCCAGGCAAGCAGCCTGCCTTTGGAGTTGGGCCCTCTCTGATCGCTATCTCGTTAGTGTTTTATTCGTCAAGCGCAAGCTAATGCCTAAAACAAGCTTGGTTTTATCCAGACTCTAATGCAGGAGCCCAGCTCTGAAGATGTGTTATTGAACGATGGTGGAGTGGGTACACGGAGGCAGACATGAGTTTAAAATGACTACAGAGGCAAACAATTAGCCACCTCAAACTTCAATGTCCACGATTCAAATTTTTAAAAACTGCATGCATTGTCTTTGTTTTTATCTCTCTATGTTTCCATCTTTCAGCTGGTCACTCAGTACCACTAAATCATGCAGTAAGAAAGATTTATACATGATCACCAGAATAAAGTTTATATGGATTTTATGTATGTGACAATTCTTTTTATACTTCCATTCATTTCACATATTATGTTCTCCTGATCAATGTAGCTTCCCAAACAGTATTCTGACAGTTTAACTATCAGCAAACCTTTGATATGGTTGTTTGTGAAAATATAAGGTATTTGATTCAAAGACATAAACATAATTTGTACAGCACACACACACACACACAGAGTCTACTCACAGATCAAGCTATGAGTATAAAAATACTCTTTTAAATGTCAACTGAAGATATTCAGATTTGAAATTGTAATTGTCAAAAGATGTTCATTTCTGTGTGATGGACTACACCCAATGTCATTCTGCAAGAGGTTCTTAAGTTCAGTGAAGTTCAAAGTAATCAACTTTTTACATCCACTGTGACCTTGGGCCTGTTTTCCACTAAAAAACTGTCCAAACACACAAAATTCTGCATAACTGACAAGAAGAGCTCCTGCAAATACATCACTGGGTTTAAATCTTTTTACGGATTAGTAATGTTGATGGGCACAGACAGTTATATTACACGCACATTCCATTTTCACACAATAAAGATCTGAAAAATCTTGTGAGCATCAATGCTACTATTGACAGCTTAGTAGCTGGGAAAACATGTTTTAATGTTGTGATTTTAAAGAATGTTGTGATTTGTCAGCAAATTAATTTATTTCACATCGATTTTTCTGCACCCATCTCTCCATTTCTTTTCTCAGAAATAATCTTTGTAAGCAGTATTCATTAATCAGATCAGAAACACCAAAAGACACGATCACGCCTCTTCGCATGACTCCATGTAATAACAGGTCAGGAATGTTTTAACATTCCTGACCTGCTGATTTAAAGGCTGCAAAATATACCTTGTCAGATTTCTCCTGGAATACTGAGAGAAAACAGTAATGAGGCCTGTGAGAGATGCCAACTGGTTGGAAACCAAAGAATACCTGCTGCTGGCTGAGATACAAGGCAGCCTGGTAAGCCAGGCCTGAGGATTACTGGCTTTTCAAAGAGCAAACAAGATGATGGATTTAAAGTTTACTGGATGCAAAATGCTTAAATTTGATTTTTTTTTAAAAATGTTTTTGTTTAATGAAAAAAAAATCAAATAGTTTGAAATATCTGATCACGTACTAGTACATCTAAAAAAAAAACTATCATACATTCTATGTTCATTACAGTGATTTGTTGATGATGGCTCGTAACTCATGAAAATCAGACATCCAGTATCAAATTATTACAATATAAACTGAATATCATGCAGTTCAATACTTGATAAGTTATTTAAGAAGTAAAATTTTAACATGTTCTGGTCTCATTATATAGAAACGGCAAAATTTTATGCACTTTTCTGTTTTAATTTTGATAATTATAGCCTACAACTACAAAAAAAAGTGCTGTATCAACGCATATTAATGGAAAGATGACTGGAAGGAAAAAGTGTGGTGGGAAAAGGTGTAAAAGCAACCGGGATGACACAGTCATAAGAGGATTGTCAAATAAAGCTTAAGAACTTGGGAGAGCTTCTTAAGGAGTAGATTGAGGCTGGGGTCAAGGTATCTTTGGGAAAAAGGGCTGAAACTGCTGCATTCCTATTTAAAAGCATTCCTGAGCCAAGGACAAACTCAGAAGCGTCTTACCTGGACTAAGAAAAAGAACTGGACTGTTGCTCAGTGGCAGGAAGTCCAAGGTAAATGAGGCATTTTATGTGGAAACCTCGAGTCTGAGAGAAGAGTGGAGAGGCACAGAATCCAAGGTGTTTGAAGTCCAGTGTGAAGTTTCAGCAGTCTGTGATGATTTGGGGTGCCATGTCATCTGCTGGTGGTTGTTGGCCTATTGTATTTTATCAAGTCCAAAGTCAGCACAGCTGTAGATTTCCAGCTTCCATCTCCTGACAAAAGAGGGAAGGTGGAGATGTGGATTTCCTTTGATTTCCTTTCCCAACAGCAAATTACGACATTCTGGATTGTAAACACCCCCGAGTCACACTAACTGTCAGAATGCTCGAAGCACAGGTCGAGGAGGTGGCGTAGCTGCAATCTTCAATTCCAGCTTAGTGGTTAATCAAAGACCCAGACAGAGTTTTAATTCTTTTGAAAGCCTGACTCTTGGTCTTGCCCACCCTAATTGGGAAATTCAAAAACCTGTTTTATTTGTCATTATCTATCGTCCACCTGGTCCTTACTCAGAGTTTCTGTCTGATTTCTCAGACTTTTTATCTGATTTAGTGCTCAGTTCAGATAAAATCATTATAGTGGGTGATTTTAACATCCATGTAGATGCTGAAAATGACAGCCTCAACACTGCATTTAATCTATTATTAGATTCAATTGGCTTCTGTCAAAATGTAAAGGAGCCCACCCACCACTTTAATCACACTCTGGATCTTGTCCTGACATACGGCATAGAAACTGAAGACCTAACAGTATTCCCTGAAAGCCCCCTCCTGTCTGATCATTTCTTAGTAACATTTACATTTACTTTAATGGATTACACAGCAGTGGGGAATGAGTTTTATTACAGTAGAAGTCTTTCTGAAAGTGCTGTAACTAAGTTTAAGGATCTAATTCCTTCATTATTATGCTCTTCAGTGCCATGTGCCAACACAGTGCAGAGCAGCTACCTAAACTCTGCTCCCACTGAGGTTGATTATCTCATCGATAGTTTTACATCCTCATTGCGTACGACTTTGGATACTGTGGTTCCTCTGAAAAGGAAAGCCTCAAATCAGAAGTGCCTGACTCTGTGGTATAATTCACAAACGCGCAGCTTAAAGCAGATAACCCGTAAGCTGGAGAGGGTTAGAGATTAAAGTTAGAATTGTGAGATTAAAGGTAGAATTCTGAGATTGAATTTAGAATTCTGAGATTGAAGGTAGAATTAAATTTAAAATTCTGAGATTAAAGTCAGATATTCTGAGATCAAAGTCTGAATTGTGAGATTAAAGTTAGAAATCTGAGATTAAAGTTCGTATTCTGCCCTCACTGTACGTTGGTGCAGTTTGGCAGATAGATAAACAGTTCTTCAAAATAAGAGGCAAAAGCTTTCCGCCATCGTTGCAGGGTTTATTTGTCTCTCTAATGAAGGTACTGTAAAACTACAAAACACAAGAAAAAATATATTACAACATGCATATTAGTCACACACTACATTTATCATATTACTCGATATCGATTGACGCTTTAATGTCTCAAACTGTAACTGGTATAACAACCAGAAAAAGGTAAACAATAGTTAGCGTGCATCCCACTAGCTTGATGCTAACATACAATGGATTTTCCCATAGACGGGCTAACGCGATTAGCATTAAGGAGCGCGACTGCATGTTAACATAAAACAAGTCTACAAACTACCTTACATCACTTACTCGACATGAACTCAGAATGCAGTGAGATCAAAGTCAGAATTGTGAGATTAAAGTTAGAATTGTGAGATTAAAGTTAGAATTGATCTCACAATTCTAACTTTAATCTCACAAGTTAGAATTCTGAGATTAAAGTTAGAATTTTGAGATTAAAGTTAGAATTGTGAGATTAAAGTTAGAATTGTGACATCAAAGTCAGAATTCTGAGATTGAAGTCAGAATTGTGAGATTAAAGTTAGAATTTTGAGATTAAAGTTAGAATTGTGAGATCAAAGTTAGAATTGTGAGATCAAAGTCAGAATTCTGAGATTAAAGTTCGAATTGTGAGATTAAAGTTCGAATTGTGAGATTAAAGTTCGAATTGTGAGATCAAAGTCAGAATTCTGAGATTACAGTTTGTATTGTGAGATTAAAGTTAGAATTTTGAGATCAAAGTCAGAAGTGTGATATCAAAGTCAGAATTGTGAGATTAAAGTTAGAATTGTGAGATATAAGTATAAAATCATTATAGTGGGTGATTTTAACATCCATGTAGATGCTGAAAATGACAGCCTCAACACTGCATTTAATCTATTATTAGATTCAATTGGCTTCTGTCAAAATGTAAAGGAGCCCACCCACCACTTTAATCATACTCTGGATCTTGTCCTGACATATGGCATTGAAACTGAAGACCTAACAGTATTCCCTGAAAGCCCCCTCCTGTCTGATCATTTCTTAGTAACATTTACATTTACTTTAATGGATTATACAGCAGTGGGGAATGAGTTTTATTACAGTAGAAGTCTTTCTGAAAGTGCTGTAACTAAGTTTAAGGATCTAATTCCTTCATTATTATGCTCTTCAGTGCCATGTGCCAACACAGTGCAGAGCAGCTACCTAAACTCTGCTCCCACTGAGGTTGATTATCTCATCGATAGTTTTACATCCTCATTGCGTACGACTTTGGATACTGTGGTTCCTCTGAAAAGGAAAGCCTCAAATCAGAAGTGCCTGACTCTGTGGTATAATTCACAAACGCGCAGCTTAAAGCAGATAACCCGTAAGCTGGAGAGGGTTAGAGATTAAAGTTAGAATTGTGAGATTAAAGGTAGAATTCTGAGATTGAATTTAGAATTCTGAGATTGAAGGTAGAATTAAATTTAAAATTCTGAGATTAAAGTCAGAATATCTGAGATCAAAGTCTGAATTGTGAGATTAAAGTTAGAAATCTGAGATTAAAGTTCGTATTCTGCCCTCACTGTACGTTGGTGCAGTTTGGCAGATAGATAAACAGTTCTTCAAAATAAGAGGCAAAAGCTTTCCGCCATCGTTGCAGGGTTTATTTGTCTCTCTAATGAAGGTACTGTAAAACTACAAAACACAAGAAAAAATATATTACAACATGCATATTAGTCACACACTACATTTATCATATTACTCGATATCGATTGACGCTTTAATGTCTCAAACTGTAACTGGTATAACAACCAGAAAAAGGTAAACAATAGTTAGCGTGCATCCCACTAGCTTGATGCTAACATACAATGGATTTTCCCATAGACGGGCTAACGCGATTAGCATTAAGGAGCGCGACTGCATGTTAACATAAAACAAGTCTACAAACTACCTTACATCACTTACTCGACATGAACTCAGAATGCAGTGAGATCAAAGTCAGAATTGTGAGATTAAAGTTAGAATTGTGAGATTAAAGTTAGAATTGATCTCACAATCTCTAACTTTGAATTCTGAGATTAAAGTTAGAATTTTGAGATTAAAGTTAGAATTGTGAGATTAAAGTTAGAATTGTGACATCAAAGTCAGAATTCTGAGATTGAAGTCAGAATTGTGAGATTAAAGTTAGAATTTTGAGATTAAAGTTAGAATTGTGAGATCAAAGTTAGAATTGTGAGATCAAAGTCAGAATTCTGAGATTAAAGTTCGAATTGTGAGATTAAAGTTCGAATTGTGAGATTAAAGTTCGAATTGTGAGATCAAAGTCAGAATTCTGAGATTACAGTTTGTATTGTGAGATTAAAGTTAGAATTTTGAGATCAAAGTCAGAATTGTGATATCAAAGTCAGAATTGTGAGATTAAAGTTAGAATTGTGAGATATAAGTATAAAATCATTATAGTGGGTGATTTTAACATCCATGTAGATGCTGAAAATGACAGCCTCAACACTGCATTTAATCTATTATTAGATTCAATTGGCTTCTGTCAAAATGTAAAGGAGCCCACCCACCACTTTAATCATACTCTGGATCTTGTCCTGACATATGGCATTGAAACTGAAGACCTAACAGTATTCCCTGAAAGCCCCCTCCTGTCTGATCATTTCTTAGTAACATTTACATTTACTTTAATGGATTATACAGCAGTGGGGAATGAGTTTTATTACAGTAGAAGTCTTTCTGAAAGTGCTGTAACTAAGTTTAAGGATCTAATTCCTTCATTATTATGCTCTTCAGTGCCATGTGCCAACACAGTGCAGAGCAGCTACCTAAACTCTGCTCCCACTGAGGTTGATTATCTCATCGATAGTTTTACATCCTCATTGCGTACGACTTTGGATACTGTGGTTCCTCTGAAAAGGAAAGCCTCAAATCAGAAGTGCCTGACTCTGTGGTATAATTCACAAACGCGCAGCTTAAAGCAGATAACCCGTAAGCTGGAGAGGGTTAGAGATTAAAGTTAGAATTGTGAGATTAAAGGTAGAATTCTGAGATTGAATTTAGAATTCTGAGATTGAAGGTAGAATTAAATTTAAAATTCTGAGATTAAAGTCAGATATTCTGAGATCAAAGTCTGAATTGTGAGATTAAAGTTAGAAATCTGAGATTAAAGTTCGTATTCTGCCCTCACTGTACGTTGGTGCAGTTTGGCAGATAGATAAACAGTTCTTCAAAATAAGAGGCAAAAGCTTTCCGCCATCGTTGCAGGGTTTATTTGTCTCTCTAATGAAGGTACTGTAAAACTACAAAACACAAGAAAAAATATATTACAACATGCATATTAGTCACACACTACATTTATCATATTACTCGATATCGATTGACGCTTTAATGTCTCAAACTGTAACTGGTATAACAACCAGAAAAAGGTAAACAATAGTTAGCGTGCATCCCACTAGCTTGATGCTAACATACAATGGATTTTCCCATAGACGGGCTAACGCGATTAGCATTAAGGAGCGCGACTGCATGTTAACATAAAACAAGTCTACAAACTACCTTACATCACTTACTCGACATGAACTCAGAATGCAGTGAGATCAAAGTCAGAATTGTGAGATTAAAGTTAGAATTGTGAGATTAAAGTTAGAATTGATCTCACAATTCTAACTTTAATCTCACAAGTTAGAATTCTGAGATTAAAGTTAGAATTTTGAGATTAAAGTTAGAATTGTGAGATTAAAGTTAGAATTGTGACATCAAAGTCAGAATTCTGAGATTGAAGTCAGAATTGTGAGATTAAAGTTAGAATTCTGAGATTAAAGTCAGAATTCTTAGATTAAAGTTAGAATTGTGAGATTAAAGTTAGAAAGAGTAGTTGTATAAAAGAGTAGTTGTAAAACAGCTAACTGATCATCTGCAGAGGAACGGTTTATTTGAAGAGTTTCAGTCAGGTTTCAGAATTCATCACAGTACAGAAACAGCATTAGTGAAGATTACAAATGATCTTCTTACAGCCTCTGACAGTGGACTCGTCTCTGTGCTTGTCCTTTTGGACCTCAGTGCAGCTTTTGATACTGTTGATCATAACATTTTATTACAGAGATTAGAACATGCCATAGGTAT
>JAMQGT020008926.1:0-11616 GCA_024447675.2 Pterophyllum scalare | reverse complement strand
TTCTCCAATAAGACAATTTTTTTATGTCTCTCTCTCTCTCTCTCTCTCTCTCTCATCTATCTATCTATCTATCTATCTATCTATCTATCTATCTATCTATCTATCTATCTATCTATCTATCTATCTATCTAGATATATAGATGTGTAGATATAGATATAATAATTTAATTAGAATCTTCTAGATTCTTGAGAATTTTCTAAGAAAGGGGAATAAAAGACTTAAATATAGCTTTAAAAACTGATGTAAAGTGTCAGTTATTTTATTTTTAATTTAAACATCACGAGTAGTGTTTTCATGACCAGATTTTAATCATCTATTTCTTATTATCACTTTCTCCTCCTCTCCTCCTGCCTCCTCCAGCCTTGCTCTCATGCCTCCTTCATTTCATCCTCTTCCTGCTCTCCTTCAGCCTCATCTCCTGAACTGAAGTCAGGGCTCTAACACACAAAAACATGCATAAAGACAGCTGACAAGACACCAACATAAGCTTTTCATCTACAGTCATCAGTCAACAACATTCTAGTTTGTCCTCTGCTTTATGTATGACTAATAGTTCCAAACTAATGACAGTCCCACCAGCCTCAGCTCTACTTTATGTAGGTTTTACAAGTTGTAGAATTTAATGTTTGGATCAAATTTACTTTTCTAGAGCTGTCATCATCTTATTTTTTTCCCCTGGGGGGGGGGCGCGGGTTATAATTGCAGTGCTGCTCTCTAAGACTATCATGTATTGTGTGGTGTCTGCAGGCTGTCAGGCTGTGCTATCACAGAAGAAGGTTGTAAGTCTCTGGTCTCAGCTCTGAGCTCCAACCACTCCCATCTGAGAGAGCTGGACCTGAGCTACAACCATCCAGGAGAGGCAGGAGTGAAGCTGCTGGAGCAGCTGAGACTGGAAACTCTCAGGTATGGAGAGGCCTGTTGCAGCCACAGACAGTTTCTAAAAGAGGAGGGGGTCCAGTAACAGTCATATCCAACCTGAAGAAATCACACATGTATTAGTTTTTTTAATCAGCTCATGGCAGCTGTGAGAGGCTCCTGTATCATAAAAGCACTAAGTCTACACTACAAGTATGGAAAATACAATAAAATACACACTGCAAATAAATAACACAATAATTTATACCAATGCATTGTAGTAACTTATATATACACAAATGTACACTTTTCTTTTTATCTCAGTTTCATATCTTAGCATTAACACATTCATACAATGTTCATCAGTTAACTAAAAAAATGTCCAAGATCGCAGATTTCACTCTTGAAATCTCTGTTTCTGGAGACCATTTTTATTTTGGTAGCAATGCCCAAGACCAAGCTGACTGTTCATAAAGTGCTAATATTGAAATTAGTAGTTTCTATATTCTTTCAGCCTGCTAGCTATGCTAACAGTCAGTGAATGTGTCCCAACTTCTGGGAAATTGCTATTGTAATTATAGTGAGGTCTTTACCTTACAATATAAAGCACCTTGAGGCGACTGTTTGTTAAACTGAATTTCATTGACTGCTAGCTGTGCACAGTAGACTGGGTCACATCACAGTAAAGAGAGATGGACACACCAGGCTGCTCTGCTAGCTAACTATCATCAAACATCAGTAAATAAAACCATCTAGATCTGGTGGGAGTTACATTACAGAGTAGAAGCATTTTGTTATTTAGCATTATGTTTAATTGTTCTTATCTGCTCCACTCACCACTGTGATTTAAAAAAAAATCTTCTTCTTTTTCTTACTTGCAGGATAAATCTTCTTCATTGTTTATTAAATTGGAGTCATTAGGTTATTTTAAACTGAATCATTCACTCCTCTTGCAATGGAAATGAGTAGACTCATATGGGACCCCATTATGGAATTTTTTCAGCTTTTCCCATTGATGGGAATGTTTCCAGAGGTATTGTAGAATAGGATCCTTTTGAATTTGATGAATGGTGTTCTCATTACATCTAACCAGGGGAGGAATATGAGAATATTAGGAAATTACTATTGAAATAAAAATTGTTTCCACCACTGTTAACTTTTCCAGTGGTAACTTCAGAATAAGCAGTTTCCACATTCTATAAATGCCTTTAAATTTTATTATGTCAAAAATTAGAAAAACCTTCCATTAAACATGAAAATGAGAGGTCAATAAGTTTATTGAATTCTGATCGTTGAATATGAGGTAAAACCTTTGTAAAATTAATGCAGGATTTACTGAATGTTAGGAGAGAACGAATCTGACTAATTATCTGTCTTTAGGTACACATGCATGCACAAACTGTTTCAGCATAGAAAAGCTACTTTAAGATTTGATAAATAAGATTAACTGATTACAGATTCTTCGTTATTCTTGCACTGTGTGTTTTTCTTTGCAAGATTTTGTAGGGAAAGTATACAAATGAGCTTCATTAAGGCTAATCATAACTATTTGCTACGATGATGATTTTTGCTCTAATCAAACAGCCTCACTGGAACACGACAACCACAGGACAGGACTATAGAGACATTTCCTTCAAGTGTATGAGTCCAAATGTTGGACTGTTCCTTTATCAGTGTCTAACAGTGTGTGTCTGAGAGCGATGTAATGTCCATGTGTGCATGCTGAAAGAGACTGTGCTGGTCTGACCCCCCTCCTCCTTTCAGGGTGGAGCCTGCTGGAGTCCGATGGCTGATCCCAGGTCTGAGGAAGTGTAAGTGTGTTTTTAATGTGATTGATGAAAACAAAGCAGCACACATTCAACCATCTTCAAACTGTCACATCACTCATTCACATCTCTGATGTCAGGAGTCATCATCAAAGTGTCAATCAATGAACAGATGATGGATCAATAACTGCAGCTGGATTGTGTTTGTTCTCTCCATCAGATTCCTGTCAACTCACAATCGACACAAACACAGTGAACACAAACCTACAACTGTCTGACAACAACAGGAAGGTGACACATGTGGAGGAGGTTCAGTCATATCCTGATCATCCAGACAGGTTTGAACGTCCTCAGCTGCTGTGTAGAGATGGTCTGACTGGTCGCTGTTACTGGGAGGTCGAGTGGAGAGGAGGGGTTTATATATCAATGAGTTACAGAAGAATCAGCAGGAAAGGAAACGGTATTGACTGTGTGTTTGGAAGGAATGATCAGTCCTGCTGTCTGTTCTGCTCTGATATTAAGGGTTACGCTGTCTGTCACAATAACCATGAAAGGTTCATCTCCTCCTCCTCCTCCTCCTCGGTCTCTAACAGAGTAGCAGTGTATGTGGACTGTCCTGCTGGCACTCTGTCCTTCTACAGAGTCTCCTCTGACACTCTGATCCACCTCCACACCTTCAACACCACATTCACTGAACCTCTTTATGCTGGATTTACAGTCTGGCATCCTGGTTCCTCAGTGAGTCTGTGTGTAGTTTAGTGTA
Organism: Pterophyllum scalare; assembly: GCA_024447675.2. Classification (NCBI taxonomy): domain Eukaryota; kingdom Metazoa; phylum Chordata; class Actinopteri; order Cichliformes; family Cichlidae; genus Pterophyllum; species Pterophyllum scalare. Next base: position 8,231 of record JAMQGT020008926.1, on the reverse strand, counting down.
AAGAGTGTCCTCCTGTCAGAGAAACTCTGCCTGTTGAACAGATAGTTCAGTCTGTACATGTCTGTCTCTTTCACTCACAAACACATTTTCACATTCATGGATTCAATCAGTTGATGTTTGAAACTGTTCTAAAATTAAAATAAATAAACTCATCTGACTATGAAGAAGGATTGTTTTCAAAGTATGAATAACGTTCACCGAAGCTTCAGTAAAGAATCTCCTTTAATTGTGACACAGTTTGACTCTAAGTTGATGGTTTGTCGCTCTCTACTGGTTAAACGATGAACTACACGCTGATCTTCATGACTCGCTCTCATTATGTAAAACATCTTTCATTTACTTCCTATGATGCAGAACTGATTTATTAGATAACCTTGATGCTAAATATTTACGCAGTGTTACTCTTGGACTTGTTAGGCAAATTTCACAAACACACCTGTAAGTGGAAGCAATGAACTCTTTCTTTCACCATGTTTATAAAATATTTGATCTTTATTTCAAGTTGCTGAAATTTGAAGAAAAATCCTAGAATAAATAAATAAAATTGTTCCCATGTTTTAAATGCTTCGTTGTGGTTTTGGTTTGGTTTGTTTAGTTGGTAGTTGATGTTGCTTTGTTGCTGATTCTGTGTGTTTAATGATGACAGAGTTTTTTATTGCTCAAAATAGTGAAATATTATTTTCGTAATTGTGCTGCTAACTGTTGTTAACCACACTGATACCAACAGCTTCATATTAATGTGGATGAACTGGACTGTTCCAGAGAAACTATCAGGATCACTGCCCTCCAGTGGTCACTGTCAGTAACTACAACTCTGCACATCCAATAATCCTGACATTATGACACATTTCCTGCAGTGTTTCAGCACTAATGTTCATCAGTGTGATAATGACGCTCTATATGTGAACTCAGAGTTCATTAAACTGATAAGACACCCTCAGTTGGCCAAACTGAGGAACTGCCTGTAATAAAAATCAATCAGGTACACACACGCACTCAGAAAATGATGACAAAGCTTTGATTGAGGGCTAACATTGGTTTACTGAAGGCCTTCCTGCTCCTCAACAACACAAACTGTGAAGTTCACATGTGATTAAGGACACAGCTCAGCTAAAACCACTCAAACTAAACTGCACTGTTTTCTTTCATATGCAGTGAAAGCAGTTTGAATTCAGACTCACAATATAAACACATCATTTTAGAGGCTGCGTTCAAGAACAGGACAGTGATGCTGGTTTCTGTGAAACCTCCAAATGTTTCCAGATGTTTCTAAAGATGAAGTAGAATTCATCCCCAGGCTGATCAGTTTCTGATTGTCCTGATCGTGAACTTGCCCTCAAACGCCTCTCTGTGTGTTAAAACTCTTCTTAAAGTTTACTTTCACCGTCCTGAGACTCGTGTTCCTGGTGACGGATGCTGATCGTCTCCATGTGAAGGTAATGAAGCAGTTTGTAGTCTTGACCTCACCAACAGCAGCAAAGGAGCTGCAGCAGGTTCGGATATGTTGAATCTGGCTTCATGGCTTTGATTTTCTTCTGTAACTCTGCTCAACACTTTTCCAAAGACACAATAGTTTCACCTGCTTACAAATCGTAACCCTTTAAAGCCGTTTCTTTCCTTTGCTGCAGGTTACTGGGAGAAATAAGTGTTGGGTGGGTCATTTCTGAAGCTGTAATTTAACAGCTTCAACAGGAAGACCGCTTCATGGAGGACCTGTGAACAGACTGTCTCTTCCTCTTTTTTATTATTAATGCGACTTTCTTTCATTTCTATTGTCCTATAATAACATGGGCATGATTCTTGGGAGTTTCCCCAACACTGACAGCCAGGCAGGAGCTTCGAGGCAGAAAGCAGAACAACATCAGGAAGCAGCAAGAACAAGAACAAGATGGCAGCTTTAAATCCTCTGAGTGGGGAAGTGTGAACAGGTGAGGGCGCTGTGGGAGTCAGGTGACTGAAAGCAGGTGCAGAGTCTGAGGACACCTGGTGGCTGGATGGAGTGAAGAGGTGGAAGCAGCACAGGGCTGAGGCAGGAGCAGAGACGAGGTGGTTCCAGAGACCGACCTGCAGCAGACCACAGACCTCCTGTGAGTCTGAGGGTGACTTCATGCTGGAGAAGGATGAAGGACTCTGACCTGAACCAGTTCCTCCAACACCTTCACCCACTTTCTACCTGCTCTGTTCCCTCTGTTACACCAACATGATCAGGTAACTTCCTCCAACTCACTGTCAGCTGTAAATGTTCCAGGTCTAAATCTACAATCAGGGAAATCCGAGTGAATCAGGCTCTGCTCTTAGATACTGCTGAAATCTGATAACAAGGTAATTCCACAGTGACAGGTGCAGATGAGGCATGCTCACGTCCCATCATGTTTATCATTCCTCAAACTGATGCAACCAGTTTAGCGTTGTTGGTGTTTTTCTGTGAGCAGCATGGGCCTCTTACTGACATGTTATCTGACCTGGCTGCAGACACTCTGTGTTCACGCTGAAATATTCTCAAACTTTGAAATATAATTATTAAATGCTGTTGAACCACTTGGACCTGCAGAGTCTTGTAGTCATTGCACAAGCATGCTGTCTATTGTCATCACCCCGTTCCTCTGCTGCAGCTTGCTGTCTGTTTCCCTTTGTGTTTGTTCTCCTGTGTTTGTGAGTGGATGGATTAATTCCTGAAAGGTCTGCTGGTTATCTCCTCATCTGCTGCCGGTTGGACCGGTTCATCCACTCCACCTTTGTCCCATCGTTCAGCTTCAGTTGCTCTCCTCGAAATCTGTTGGTGCATGCACTGGTTTTCTTTAGAGACTTTGTGTAAATGCAGAGATTGTGTCAATCAGCCCATCTCAGTCCTTCTGTCCTCTCACAGAAGTGCTCTAAAAATATGGCCGGCATATTTATGTACTTAAAGTCAGGCCTGTCTGTGAGGGGTTACAGTGAAACCCAGAATGATGTCATAACAGAGAGAGATCAGAGTGTTACTGAGACTGAGAGGGTTGAAGGAGCGAGTCACATTTCAAAGCTTGAAGTCTGAGGGTTCATCTGGATTTTGGATCCTTAGTCATTTATTTGAGTTTTGGTTCATGTCTCAATGTTGATGATGATTAGCAGTTGTCATATTAGTGTCTCTGTGTTGTTTCTGTGTTAATGCCTCGGTCCTCCTCTGTTTCCTTGTCTCTGACAGCTTATTAAATGTTAACAGGATTCATTTTCTTTCGGGTTGGCCACATTGTCCGCTCTCTGTAGTCCCATGAATTTCCTGATTATTTTCACCCACTGTCAATGATTTCCTCATGTGTTCTGCCATCACTTTGTTACATGTAGCAGTTGTGTGTCGGCTAAATGTGGAGAGAATCGTGAGTTATCCGAGGTCAGCCTGAAAAAATTAGGAGCTGTAAAAATGGTGAAAACTATAAGCCTTTGTTCAGAGAGTGGCTGTGGATGAGGAGGCAACCAAACAGATTATAGGAGCACATTCATCCCTCATATTTATGATGCTAACTCTAGACTGTCAGCTCTCCCTCCTTCTGCTGTGAAGCTGTAAGAAAAGGTTTCACGTCTTCACACATCAGCATGTGAACTGCACTCTGACTGAGACTCAGTCTGACCGGTCAGACAGCACATTTTTAACGTGAAGAGGCGACATGTCCTGCACGCACACACTGATGAAGGACACACAGTGTAAGAGGAAGTCTCTTATCTGGTCTTATTCATGAGGGCATGTCTGTGTTGTTCAGAGCTCAGAGGAGGCTTTGAGACGTTGAGCTGTGACTGTTTCCTGAACATGTTGCTTTGAGGGAAATCAAAGTGCAGCTTTAATGCAAAGAAGGAAGAACAATGTTAATGTGTCTCTGAGTGCGTGAAACTCAGAAGAAACTCAAAGGAGAGTTTGAAAGAGAAGAAAATGGAGAAGGAGAAAAGAGGAAACTTCACTTTCACTTTCACTTTAAAGGATGTCGAATGAACTAGACTGCTGCTCCTGCTGAGCCCCTCCCACCTGCTGCTTCAGGTGGAGTCCCGCCTCCGTCCATGAAGCAGCTCACCTGTGCGTCAGTGTTTAGTGTCCAGCTGAGGAGTGGAGCTTCTTCTTCCACGGTTTGTAAGTTTGCTTTGGTTCCTCCTTTAAAAGTTTGTCTTTAGAAACTTTACTGCCTGTTTCTGCTCTGTGATCTTTAAACAAGAAGCTCGGCTCTCATTTCAGGACAAACTTTGGATTAAGGACGTTAACGTAGGCATGGTACAAAAAAAAATAAAACTTCCCAAATGGCTTATAAATTCACACCACTGGATGGAGCCTTTAAATACAAACAAAATGACACCATCCGTGTTAAAACTGGTTCACAAATGAGGAAGTTCTGAAATTTTAAGTGAAGATAAAATCGGCAGTTTTCTCCTCCTGTTTTACTGCTTAACTGAAGAAAGTCTGAGATCTCTAGAAAGCTAAATGGCCATAACTTCCAGAATCAAATGAAATTTGGAATGTAATTATTTATTAGAAAGGACATGTTTTTAAACCAAATATTTAGTGATTAATTATAAAATATCCTTACAAAAATCACAGATCATCGAACATATAATGCATTAAAGTTTATAAATTCAATTATAATTGTCAATTTAAGATGTTTTTATGGCATGATAATGCAATACGTAGGAGATTTCATGAATATGTGTTGGGTTAATTGGGCAGAAATCATACGCATTTTTCATTGATTTTCGGGCGGCGATGAACCAGCTGGTCACCTCCTAAATTCCATCGCTCCAAAAACCACTTTTGCATCTACAGATTTTATTGAAAATTCATCAACAGAAGGGAAAAGGGCTGGATTAGATTGAGTTGGAGCCAAATCTTTGATGGGACCGAGCGGACTGAAATCTTGAACCGAACAAAATAAAATGAAAACGAGGCAGAAGAGGAGGAATTCCTCTACGTAATACCAAAAATTCAAAGGAAATAACCCCTCGTAAGCCAATCAAAAACCCTAATCGCTGAGAGACCCCTGTGCCGTAGCCAAAGACTGTGCACGCAGGCGGAGTGGAAAAATGAACAGATTGCATAGGCGGGGCTGTAACATACCTAGTTAATGCAGACAAACCTTGTAGACATTCCTCCAAGAGAAAACAAAGCATGTAACCCTGAGCACATTTAAAAAAAACAAAGCTAAACAATGACCAAGCAAATACTGGGTGTGTATTTTAGAAGCTCTCTGAAACCATTAATCATCATATATCAAATCATGTTTATAATGTGAGATGGTTACACCAGTGCCAGTGGGGAAACTAATTTATCATGATGTTAATGAATAGGTCACTTGTTTTCTTGCATTTTTTACTAAGCTTTCATTCTTGTTTCATAGCTGCTGTCAATCATGATTTGATGGATGGTGGTTTTTGCTTGCACAGAATGCAGCTAACACGTTAGAGAAAACCATTTTCTACTGAAAGTATAAAGAGAGAAAATAAAGGAGAGCAGATCAGATTGGAGTTAGACCTACAAATACAGGTGCTGGTCATGAAATTAGAAGATGATGAAAAAGTTGATTTATTTCAGTAATTCCATTCAAAAGGTGAAACTTGTATATTATCTTCATTCATTACTCACAGACTGATATATTTCAAATGTTTATTTATTTTAATGATGATGATTATAACTGACAACTAATGAAAAGCCCAAATTCAGTATCTCATAAAAATTAGAATATTACTTAAGACAGTACAAAAAAAGGATTTTTAGAAATGTTGGCCAACTGAAAACATGAAAAGTATGAGCCTGTACAGCACTCAGTACTTTGCTGCTCTGCACAGCACACATTAGGATGGAGTTACGTTTAGGAGTTTTGTCCTTGGGATCAGTTTTTGTGTGGCTGGGATGTCATGCTTGGAAAAAATTCTCCTGCATTCCTCCGACAAACCTGCTACGTAAGAGATAACGTTGCTCCATCTGACATTCTCTTTCTCCCTAGTTGGCGTCTGACTTTCTTTTCTGTTCATCTTCACTGATTTAATGAAGGTCCAGTTGGGATAACCACATGTCTTTTGAGGGCCCTGATCACATTTTGGACCGAGAACAAAGATGGTTTGAAAGAAAAATGAAAGAGGCCATCTATGTCCACTGTGAATGACCATCATTGAGCAGAGACCAGCTGTCAGCTTCCTACGATACAGTCTAGAGATCCCTTCCTGGTGCCTCAAACCCCGCTCACACTTTACTTCAGTCAACCTATTGAGGCCACCTGAAGTGACCAGGTCTCAGAAGTGCCACAGTGGTTTTACAGAAAGCCCTGTGTGGTCATGACTAGGGATGGCACAATACCACTTTTTTAGATCTGATACCGATATTTTACATTTAGATATCTGCATACAGTTACTGGGGTTAGGTTAATTGGTCACTCTAATTGCCCATAGGTGTGACTGGTTGTCTGTCTCTCTGTGTTAGCCCTTCAACAGGCTGGTGACCTGTACAGGGTCCCTGCCTCTCACCCTATTACAACTGGGACAGCTTTAACATGTCCGGATACTTTAGGTCCCCTGATGAGCTGTGAGGTTAAAGAGCAGTCACTCCTTAATCCAGTTTCAGTGTGGACACAAATGGAAGCTGGGATTTTGCACTTTGAGCCAAATTTCTTATAACTATAACTTAAATGTGTTTTTGGTAAAAAGTTAAAACTTAAAACATTTGTGACCCTCACTGAATTTTCCTCAGTAACTTCTAAAATCCTCTAAATGCTTCTTTCAGGAACAGGTGTCACTGTGAGTGTTTTCATTCACACTAAGAAGAAGTAAATCTAGATAAATGACTGCTGAGCTGCTGACTCAGTGATCAGATGATGAATTAAAGGTCATTGATAATATTTTGTAATTTTACCTGCTGTGAGGATTTATTGTTTCTCTTTGTTGTTCACAATACTGAACATTATTGTATCGAAGAATATTATTAACAGCAGATCAGTGTGTGAGCAGTTCACTGCAAACTAAACAGGGAGATTTAGTGTGAAGATTTGAACTCTGCTGATCCTCTCTGAATCATGGATCAGCTGAAATGTTTGAAAATGTTCAGATGGGTTGAACTGACTGAATATTAATGGACTGAAGCCTCCAGTCACAGGCAGCTTCCTCTGCCTCACACTGACTGCATTCAGCTGCTCACATGATGAAAGGAGGATCTGAGTTGTTGTGCACATGAATGATGTGTGTTTCCTCTGCAGGTGAAGGTAGAAAGTGTGTGTGAGCTGGTGTGAATTCAGCAGCATGGATCAGTGTGAGGACAGAGAGGAGGGAGTCCCTCCCTCTAAAACCACTCTGTGTGGGGAACATGAGAGCCAGGCCAAAGGTCAGAGGTGAGAGGACCATCTCTAACTGTCCATGACTCTTCTCCATGTCACTGCTCAGCACTCACATCACTGCTGCATCATTATTCACAGGAACCAACCTGAACCTGAACCTGGACCTGGACCTGGACCTGGACCTGGACCTGGACCTGGATCCAGCTCTGTGTCCTTAAGCAGTGATGATTCTAAAGGTGCCATAGTAAATTTTAAAGGACACCAATCTTCTGCTGCAGAGAGGTGAGCTGTTAGTAACACAAACCCTTTAATATTTGTCAGTTTGATGTCTGAGTTAAATCAACTGCTTGATGTTGTTTCTGTATCTTAAAGGAAGTAACTGATACATATGTGTGTGTGTGTGTGTGTGTGTGTGTGTGTGTGTGTGTGTGTGTGTGTGTGTGTGTGTGTGTGTGTGTGTGTGTGTGTGTGTGAGAGAGAGTAATGACCCACATGTTTTTTGTTTTATTTTTTCCACACCTTGGCTCATGTGGTGATGAATAGCAATGCATCAACGGCCACCTACCGACAGCCAGTACAGAAACACCATTATTAATAGCTTGCCATAGGTATTAAATGTACTGCGCTGCAGTGGCTTGAATCTAATAAATATCTAATAGACTCCAAATTGTTCATGTAATTGGGGAATCTTCTTCACACACAAAGGTTAATTACGGAGGTCCACAGAGTTTTGTGCTAGTACCACATTTATTTTCAATATAAATGCTTCTGTTAGGCAGTATTATTAGAAAGCATGGCATACATTTTCATTGTTATGCAGATGATACCCAGCTTTATCTATCCTTGACACAAGATGACGCACATTAATTACTGCAGGAATGTCCTAAAGACACAAAGGCCTGGATGACCTCTAAGTTAAATTCTTCTAAATTCAGATGAAACTGAAATTATTGT